>OVAF01002746.1:0-14621 GCA_900406245.1 Odontarrhena argentea | reverse complement strand
GGTTTTTAATCGGATTAAACGGATTCTTCGGATATTATCCAAACCAAACCATAAACCCTGGATATTTAAAAACTATATCCAAATGGTTATTTAGGATATCCAAATTACAACCATATTACCTTATTTACGGTTTGGTTTGGTTGGTTCGGATCGGATTATCCGGATTGAACATTCGAAAACTTTCCGAATTCCCAATTTTTTTACAAGTCATTTTTTTAAGTTATCGAGCAAAAAATCGCTTACTATTTCAGGAAAGTTGGTTATATATAAAACAAATTGGAAAATTTGTGTAGTAAAAAAGCATCTATACGTGGGAAAATCATGACCTTTATATCTAGGATTTTATTGGTTACTATTTTATTTTTTAATTTTTTTCAAATCACTGAAGAAAAGATCACTTACTATATTGGGAAACTTTGTTATGTGGCAAAAGTCATGACCATTAGATATATTGTTTTTTGTTAGTTTTTTAATTTCTAATTTTTTTACAAGTCATTTTTTCGAGTTATTGAGCAAAAAATCACTTACTATTTTAGGAAACCTTGTTATATATAAAAAAAAATTGGAAAATTTATTTAGTAAAAAAGCATTTATATGTGGAAAAATCATGACCATTGTATCTGAGATTTTTTTGTTACTATTTGTTTTTTAATTTTTTTCAAATCATTGAGGAATAGACTACTTACTATATTGGGAAATTTTGCTGTATAACCAAAAAAATTGGAAAACTAAATGAGTATCAAAAAAATCTATATGTGGCAAAAGTCATGACCATTAGATATGTTGTTTTTTTTTTAGTTTTTTAACTTCTAATCTTTTTAAAAGTAATTTTTTCAAGTTTTTGAGCAAAAAATCGCTTACTATTTTAGGAAACTTGGTTATATATAAAAAAAATCGGAAATTATATTTACTAAAAAAGCATTTATATGTGGAAAAATCATGACCATTAGATCTAGACTATTTGATTTTTTTAATTTTTTCAAATCATTGAGGAAAATACCACTTGCTATATTGGGAAACTTTGTTATATAACCAAAAAAATTGGAAAATTAAATGAGTATCCAAAAACTCTCTATTGGCAAAAGTCATGACCATTACATTTATTTTTTTCTGTTAGTTTTCGAACTCCCAATTTTTTTACAAGCCATTTTTTTCAAGTTATCGAGCAAAAAATCGCTTACTATTTTAGGAAAGTTGGTTATATATTAAAAAAATTGGAAACATTTGTGTAGTAAAAAAGCATATATATGTGGAAAAATCATGACCATTATATATAGGATTTTTTGTTACTATTTGATTTTTTATATTTTTTTCAAATTATTGAGGAAAAGAACAATTTCTATATTGGGAAACTTTGTTATATAACCAAAAAAAATTGGAATATTAAATATGTATCCAAAAAATCTCTACATGGCAAAATTCTTGACCATTATATATATTGTTTTTTGTTAGTTTTTTAATTTTTCAATTTTTTTACAAGTCGTTTTTTCGAGTTGTTGAGCAAAAAATCGCTTACTATTTTAGAAAACCTTGTTATATATAAAAAAAAATTGGAAACATTTGTGTAGTAAAAAAGCATATATATGTGGAAAAATCACGACCTTTAGATCTAGCATTTTTTTGTTACTATTTGATTTTTTAATTTTTTTCAAATCATTGAGGAAAAGACCACTTACTATATTTTAAAAGTTTGTTATATAACCCAAAAAATTGGAAAATTAAATGAGTATCCAAAAAATCTCTATGTGGCAAAAGTCATGACCATTAGATTTATTTTTTTCGGATAGTTTTCGAATTACCATTTTTTTTACAAGTCATTTTTTTTCAAGTTATCGAGCAAAAAATCGCTTACTATTTTAGGAAAGTTGGTTAAATATAAAAAAAATTGGAAATATTTTTTTAGTAAAAAAACATCTATATGTTGAAAAATCATGACCATTAGATCTAGGATTTTGTGGTTACTATTTGGTTTTTTAATTTTTTTTAAATCATTGAGGAAATTACCACTTACTATATTGGGAAGCTTTGTTATATAACCAAAAAAATTGGAAAATTATATGAGTATCCAAAAAATCTCTATGTGGCAAAAGTCATGACCATTAGATTTATTTTTTTCTGTTAGTTTTCGAATTCCCAATTTTTTTACAAGTCATTTTCTTCAAGTTATCGAGCAAAAAAATCGTTTACTATTTAGGAAAGTAGGTTAAATATAAAAAAAAATTGGAAAAATATGTGTAGTAAAAAAACATCTATATTTGGAAAAATCATGACCATTATATCTAGGATTTTTTGGTTACTATTTGATTTTTTATTTTTTTTCAAATCATTGAGGAAAATACAACTTACTATATTGGGAAACTTTGTTGTATAACCAAAAAAAATTGGAAAATTAAATGAGTATCCAAAAAATCTCTATGTGGCCAAATTAATGACCATTAGATTTATTTTTTTCTGTTAGTTTTCGAATTCCCAATTTTTTTACAAGTCATTTTTTTCAAGTTATCGAGCAAAAAATCGCTCACTATTTCAGGAAAGTTGGTTATATATAAAAAAATTGGAAAATTTGTGTAGTAAAAAAGCATCTATATGTGGGAAAATCATGACCTTTATATCTAGGATTTTTTTGGTTACTATTTTATTTTTTAATTTTTTTCAAATCATTGAACAAAATACCACTTACTATATTGGGAAACTTTGTTATATAACCATAAAAATTGGAAAATTAAATGAGTATCCAAAAAATCTCTATGTGGCAAAAGTCATGACCATTAGATATATTGTTTTTTGTTAGTTTTTTAATTTCCAATTTTTTTTACATGTCATTTTTTTCGAGTTATTTAGCAAAAAATCGCTTACTATTTTAGGAAACCTTGTTAGATATAAATAAAAATTGAAAATTTAATTAGTAAAAAAACATCTATATTTGGAAAAATCATGACCACAAGATCTAGAATTATTTGTTACTATCTTATTTTTTATAATTTTTTTTCAAATCATTGAGGAAAAGACCACATACTATATTGGGAAACTTTGTTATGTAACCAAAAAAAATTGTAAAATTAAATAAGTATCCAAAAAATCTCTAGGTGGCAAAAGTCATGACCTTTAGATATATTTTTTTTTGTTAGTTTTCGAATTCCCAATTTTTTTACAAGTCATTTTTTTCAAGTTATCGAGCAAAAAAATCGTTTACTAATTTAGGAAAGTTGGTTAAATAAAAAAAAAATTGGAAAAATTTGTGTAGTAAAAAAGCATCTGTATTTGGAAAAATCATGACCATTATATCTAGGATTTTTTGGTTACTATTTGATTTTTTAATTTTTTTCAAATCATTGAGGAAAATATAACTTACTATATTGGGAAACTTTGTTATATCACCAAAAAAATTGGAAAATTAAATGAGTATAAAAAAAATCTCTATGTGGCAAAATTAATGACCATTAGATTTTTTTTTCTGTTAGTTTTCGAATTCCCAATTTTTTTACAAGTCATTTTTTTCAAGTTATAGAGCAAAAAATCGCTTACTATTTTAGGAAAGTTGGTTATATATAAAAAAATTGGAAAAATTTGTGTGGTAAAAAAACATATATATGTGGAAAAATCATGACCATTATATATAGGATTTTTTGTTACTATTTGATTTTTTATATTTTTTTCAAATTATTGAGGAAAAGACCACTTTCTATATTGGGAAACTTTGTTATATAACCAAAAAAATTAGAATATTAAATAAGTATCCAAAAAATCTCTACATGGCAAAATTCTTGACCATTATATTTATTGTTTTTTGTTAGTTTTTTGATTTCCAATTTTTTTACAAGTCATTTTTTCGAGTTATTGAGCAAAAAATCGCTTACTATTTTAGAAAACCTTGTTATATATAAAAAAAAATTGGAAACATTTGTGTAGTAACAAAGCATATATATGTGGAAAAATCATGACCATTAGATCTAGCATTTTTTGGTTACTATTTGATTTTTTAATTTTTTTTCAAATCATTGAGGAAAAGACCACTTACTATATAGGAAAAGTTTGTTATATAACCCAAAAAATTGGAAAATTAAATGAGTATCCAAAAAATCTCTATGTGGCAAAATTCATGACCATTAGATTTATTTTTTTCTGATAGTTTTCGAATTCCCATTTTTTTTACAAGTCATTTTTTTCAAGTTATCGAGCAAAAAATCGCTTACTATTTTAGGAAAGTTGGTTAAATATAAAAAAATTTTTGAAAAATTTGTTTAGTAAAAAAACATCTATATGTAGAAAAATCATGACCATTATATCTAGGATTTTTTTGTTACTATTTGATTTTTATTTTTTTTTGCAAATTATTGAGGAAAAGACCACTTACTATATTGAGAAACTTTGTTATATAACCAAAAAAATTGGAAAATTAAATGAGTATCCAAAAAATCTCTATGTGGCAAGAGTCATGACCATTAGATTTTTTTTTTTCTGTCAGTTTTCGAATTCCCAATTTTTTTACAAGTTATTTTTTTCAAGTTATTGAGCAAAAAATCGCTTACTATTTCAGGAAAGTTGGTTATATATAAAAAAAAATTGGAAAATTTGTGTAGTAAAAAAGCATCTATATGTGGGAAAATCATGACCTTTATATCTAGGATTTTTTTTGTTACTATTTGATTTTTTAATTTTTTTTCAAATCATTGAAGAAAAGACCACTTACTATATTGGGAAACTTTGTTCTATAACCATAAAAATTGGAAAATTAAATGAGTATCCAAAAAATCTCTATGTGGCAAAAGTCATGACCATTAGATATATTGTTTTTTGTTAGTTTTTTAATTTCCAATTTTTTTACAAGTCATTTTTTCGAGTTATTGAGCAAAAAATCGCTTACTATTTTAGGAAACCTTGTTATATATAAAAAAAAAAAATTGGAAAATTTATTTAGTAAGAAAGCATCTATATGTGGAAAAATCATGACCATTATATCTGGGATTTTTTGTTACTATTTGATTTTTTAATTTTTTTCAAATCATTGAGGAAAAGACTACTTACTATATTGGGAAATTTTGTTGTATAACCAAAAAAATTGGAAAACTAAATGAGTATCAAAAAAATCTATATGGGGCAAAAGTCATGACCATTAGATATGTTGTTTTTTTTTTAGTTTTTTAATTTCCAATTTTTTTACAAGTAATTTTTTTCAAGTTATTGAGCAAAAAATCGCAGACTATTTTAGGAAACTTGGTTATATATAAAAAAAATCGGAAATTATATTTACTAAAAAAGCATTTATATGTGGAAAAATCATGACCATTAGATCTAGACTATTTGATTTTTTAATTTTTTCAAATCATTGAGGAAAATACCACTTGCTATATTGGGAAACTTTGTTATATAACCAAAAAAATTGGAAAATTAAATGAGTATCCAAAAACTCTCTATTGGCAAAAGTCATGACCATTACATTTATTTTTTTCTGTTAGTTTTCGAATTCCCAATTTTTTTACAAGCCATTTTTTTCAAGTTATCGAGCAAAAAATTGCTTACTATTTTGGGAAAGTTGGTTATATATAAAAAAAATCGGAAAAATTTGTGTAGTAAAAAACATCTATATGTGGAAAAATCATGACCATTAGATCTAGCATTTTTTCAACAAGAAAAAAACGGAATCATGTGGTTGGTGTGGTGAATTGGTAAAAAAGAGGTTAGAAAAGGAGAACAAAGTTAAATGACACCAAATCAATTTCGAGTTTCAAATGTTTAAAGAGATTTATAGATGGAGTAATAGAAGAAACACAGTTGCCATCCAGAGAAGAACTTATGTGAATCTACATGGAATCTATATGAAGCTTCTTTAATAACGGATCCTCTTGAAGATTAGTACAGATATATCCTTTCACTTGTAAATATGATTCAAAAACAGTGTTCATCGTTGGATACTATTCTTTTGATTCAAAGGAAAGCTGTATCAGAAAGACTATGCTTTAGCATGTATTCGTAAGTCCATGCATTCATGTTTGGGGGAATATTTAGTTATTTCTTTTTAAATCGCAATGAACTTAGTTATATATGTTACAACGGGATCCTATCAAATTAAGGAATGGCAAAAAATTTTAAGTTTCATAAATTAAGGGAAGTCTCTTAGAGACTAGCTAGCTAGATCTATCGATTTATTCGTGGAAACGTTTATAAATCTAAACCCAGTCGTAATGCTCAGGACTGGGAAGGTCTAGCTCTCAACCATCAATTGGTCCCATTACTATCTAACTGGACCACCAAACAGTGTTGTTTCACTTGTGAATCAAGAAAAAAAAGAAGTGTTCTTCGTTGGATATGATTCTTTAATTTTTAACATATGATCAGAAAATAATATATGCATTCATGTTTTGCAACTGTTTCCTTACAAATCACAAAGAACTTCGTGATGAAAACCACAGTGATGAAATCCAATAAGGAATACTAAAGACAAGTGATGAGAGTTTAATAAGATTAATAGGGTTATTCTAAAGGAAAGAACAAAAAAAATGTTTGAACTTGTTATAAAGTGATGAGAGTTTCAACATGATTGGCCAAAACACGGATTTTACACAAACGTTTGCTTCCAAATCCATGACTGAACCTAAATTCTTCATCCAAAATTCCTTTAAAGTCGATTCTTCTTGAGCTGTTCTTCACGGGATCAAAATATAATATGAAAAAAGAATTAAGCATTTTGCGTGGTACACAAATTAACTCACCAGTATCAGTAGTACCAGCCAATACGTAAAACCTTTTCAAACTCCGAAGAAAAGGTGTAAGAAAGCATCTACTTGACCAATTTCGCGTCTTTGCATCCTCCAAAATCCACATCATACAACCATCATTCTCCAATGCCTCAATACAAGCTAACTTTCCCTCGTACGCCATCAATCTAACTGAAAGATCATACGTTGGGTAATTTATCGTCTCGAACTTTTCAGTTCTGACATCAAAACGCATTATAACTTCATCATACTCATGATCCGCAATTTGAGCATGATAATATAGATTACCGTCGATGCACCGCTCATGACGGCGCCAGTCATCGTCAGGAAGATGGTTAGGGTTGGTTTCGACCGTTCTCCATGATTTTTTAACTGATCCCAACGTTAAAACCCTGCACTCAGTTACATCTTTACCACGACGTATGCACACTACTTTGTGTTTACCTTCGATTGGATCATATCCTAGAAAGACTGTTAGATTGCCCTTCCACTTCTTTTCGGGTTGGGGTAAGGTCAAAAACTGTCTCGTGCTAGGGTTCCAAACTATGGGGTAGGCTTTCGATTTTCCCGATTTCCGAAAACAGATCAAACCATGGACAGATTCCGTAAAAGTGAAGGAACAGTTTTGGGGGAATTTCATATGATAACTTTCCACTGGCTGAGAAGAATAAGACTGAGGCTCATTCAAATTCTTATTACTATGATGTGGAAACGAGTAAACAAACAACCTGCCCCTTTCTTTTATGAACACTAGAAGACTTGGCCGTGTCGAGGCCCGAGTTTCGAATGTCTTGGTAAAATATGGATCAGTAGTGATTGATGACCATAGCTTCGAAACACAACGAGATCTCACAACAGATTCTGCAGGCAGCTTTAAGAGTATGTCTGTAGTTATAGCTAGGGGAATCTTTGAAGTTACATCTAGGGGTGTGGATTCTGACATTGATGAGGATTGTCTTCTTCCTCTTCTCTTCTTTTCTTGTTTGGTCAAAACCCTAATTGGTTTTCTCTGTGTGTTACTTCATGCCCACGTTCTTAGAACACTCTTTCTACATACTGTATATATAGTCCTGTGTTATTCTTGTTTTCCAACATGGAAAATTTACAAAAAAAAAATATAATAGAAATAAATTACAGAGCTGGTTTGGAACTTTTCTATATTTTGGCTCAAACTTTTCAGCATTTTTTACTTATTTTCAAATTATGTTTAATTCAAATCCTACCAGATTAAAAGAAAAACTGTGTTTCAATAGTTTTAAATTTTGGTTATAGTCAGTGTTCTAAAATACCTCCGTACAGTCCGTATATACGGCGTTTATACCCTATACAGTGAAGCACCGTACCGTTTTATGCTATACAGTTTAAAAATATGGTCATGAGTTGAATCCCCATATATACCACAGTGTATAACGTTTATACAATGCCGTATATACCCTCTCTATTATAAAAAAAAAACAATAATAAATTTTATGTTTTTAGATTTTTTTGTTGATAAAAAAAACTCTAAATGCACACTTGATAAATATCTAACGATACTTGCCATCTATAGCTTTCAATTAATTATAAAACTTTATTTTTAAGATTTTTTGTATCCAAATTAACCTTCATTTTCTTCATTGTTAATTTTTATTTTATTTCTTCTTCTTCTATTTGTTATAGGCTAATAGCTTAAATATGTTTTTTTTTTTTTGTCAACAACAATAATATGCATTAAGTTGGGTCCGAACCCATGCTTAAATATGTTTTTTTAGTAAACTCAAAAACAAATGCTAATTATTGAAATATGGATTTCTAGTTGATAAATAAATATATATAAGTTTATAACCTTATAAAATGACAATATAAATGCTATTTACTATTTATTATATATATATATATATATTTAAAAAAAAATATTCACCGTATATATCCCGTATAAATATCCGTATATAGACCTATACACTATACGTTAGCCAACCACCCGACTAGCATATAACGTATTTTAGAACACTGGTTATAGTTTACAAAAGTCGAACTATTTTGTTTTATTATTCTTTTTCCTTTTGGTTTTTTGGAGCTATCATTATTGACAAATTTACGGAATAAATAAGAGTACACATATCAAAGTTGAAAAACACATAATAGTAAAGAATTTGTTTATGGTTTTTCAACGTTAGATTTACACGGACAAAGCGTAATAATGATGGAGATTTTGTTATATAGGCCTGGAGAATTTGGTTATTGAGTGATATAATTGTTTTTCGGTTATTTTTACCAGTTTCTATTAAAAAAAAAATGAATGAAAAACACATGGTTAGTGTGGAGAGTCAATAAAGAAGTCACAAAACAAGAAAAAGATTGAAGTGACACCGAATCAACATGTGATCTATGGGTGTTCCTCTTATACCATTCCATATGGGCCAGATTTGAGATTTATTGAGGCTCGAGGAACAAAAAAAAAAAAATTGGGGTCCTCACTTCATATTATAAATAAACATAATCCCATTAAATTATTTAAATATAAAAAATTAAATGATGAAACCTGAATTCACCAAAATAATTAATAAAAAACAATTCATCAAATCAAATAACGAACAACATAAAACTCATGAAAAATCAATCTTTGTAAAATCATATTTCTCGCATGTTTTCTTTCAAAATTATCCATCAAAATATGATAATCGAGCTTTGCAACCATCTCCCTCTAGATTAATAGTATAGTCAAACTATGGATTTCACCTAAAATTTTGTTTAGAACAGAAAAATGGGGCCCAAAAATTAGAAGAAAAATGAGGGTTCAAGTGATTTCACTCACCTTCTTATACTCAAATGCCACCATGTATACTATGCTGGTTGTATTTATCACGAAATTAACAATGCTTATTGTTCTTTTTTATTTTTTATTTTTATTTTTATTTTTTTTTTGAAAAATATCTTGATTTAACGTGGCTATTAGCATAGGAGTTTTTTTTATTAACAGAGTAATAACTGAGGTGTTTTCCTCATTAATACTCTAACTCTATTCGGGGGTTATAAATAGATCTATTTTTATTTTAGGGGGTTTTTCATTAAATTCCCTTAATAATACTAGCAAAGCTAGAATAGTCCAATAAGTCATCTCCATTTTATTATAATCATATCATATTTTTTTTTCAAATTGCAATTGTCAAATAATGTCTAGGAGATGTCTTTTCACTTTGTTTTTCTATTACTTACAAGATATTTTAAAAGAAGATAATTTCCCTTTTCCTTTCTTTTATGAATACACAGCTAGCTGAGCCCAGTCACACCTAAACCATGAAACCCGAGCAGCCTGAATAACTATAGGCCATAGGGTAATGAACCAAATTCAGATTCCACTAATAAATTCATGATGCTTGGAAATATATATACACTAAAAATGTTCCCTTCTGCATTCATTTTTGTATGTTCACTTTTAAATCACAAGAGGACTTTTGGTAACGACTTACAATATTTTATAATCAAGATAAAAAGAAAAACAATTGTCCAAAAGAGAAAACATTATAAAGGTTGCATAAATCAAAATATAGACTATAGAGAAGCAATCACATGAGAGTTTCAACGTGATTGAGGAAAAACTGTAGCCCACGCCGAGGTCTGTCTCCAAAATCAGTGCGCTGTCGAAAATCAGTATCCAAAATTCCGCTATATGCGACTCTTCTAAGCCTAGTTCTCTTTGGATCAACATACAGAACATGGAAAGACTTGAACACCGTCTTCGGTACATAAATCACCTCACCTTCCACACTGATACCCACGAGCTTGAAGGTATCAAAGCCGTGCTCATAGTGCGAAAGAGGTAAGAAACTATGGTTACTCCACTGGCCTTTCTCGGCATCCTCCAAAACGCATATCCTAATACTATCCATATCGGAGTCAACAAAAGCTAACTTTCCTTCATACTGTACCATCTTCATATCCAGAAACATCTTCTTATCAGCCCATGAGGGTGTTTGTATCATATCGAGCTTTTCGGATCTGACATCAAATCTCATGATGATAACCAACTTAGAAGGCGCACCAATAGCTAAATAATACAAAACTCCGTTGATGCATTGCATGTGAACACCAATATTGTTACCATGATAGCGATGCGTAACGTTGGTTCTAACAGTTCTCCATGCGTTTATATCTGATCCCACCGTTAAAACCCGACATTCGTTGCCATCTGTTTCATGAGGCAGACACAATACTTTATGCTTACCCTCGATTGGATCGTAACCTAGAAACGTTTTGATTCTATTCCAGTTCTTGTCCGGTTTAGATAAAAGCAAGAAACTTCTCAAGCTAGGGTTCCAGATTAGAGGAACGGCCAACTTCTGAAAGCAGATCAAACCATGGACCGACTCCGTTCTTATGGTGGAGCAAGTACCATTCGGGAACGTGTCCTCGTAACAATCGATAGGCTGAGAAAAGGAGTAGGAATAGAACTCGGACCGACTCGGATTGTGTTGAGAAATCGAGAAAACAAAGTAGGTGCCAGTGCGACGTTTTTGGAAAAAGAAGAGAAGTCTTGGACAAGATTGAAAGGAGCTGATGAAATATGCATCGGTGGAGATTGATGACCATAGCCTCGACACCGAACGGAATCTCACGACGGATTTCGCAGGCAGCTTCGAGAGAATCAGTGAAACTACATCTAGAGGTAAGAAGGAAGATGAAGATTCTGTTCTTCGTCTCGTTGTTATCCTCTGTTCTTCCATGTTTAATTCGCTTGTTTTATCTCTTAATTATCTACATTCCTCGTCGCTATTTATATATAAATGTTTTGACTTTGCCTATTTCTTCTAGGAATAGGAATTCATTTCTTAATAATTTAATCGGAATCTAGTGATATATATCTATATATGAAAGAGGATTTGTTCTCTCCGGCACAAACTCGGAATATAATTATTTTAAAATCATAGTACTGCGTAACAAAGATAAAAAGAAAAAATCATACTGGTATTATTTTGCATTAAAAAAGAAAAATCATCTTATTGTATTTCTTTTTAGGTCCAATTTCATTTATTTATTTCTTTTTAAATTAACATTTGATCATTTTATCTCTACATGTTAAGCCTACGCCCCATAGAAACCGTCTAAGCCTACGCCCCATAGAAACCGTCTACCTGAGACTGTCCTTTGGCCCGTAGGTCCTGACACAAGGTCCTGACATAATATATATTCACAAGCTTTTAATTATGAAAAATTTCTTAAAACTACCAATTTTGAGATATTGTCATAAAAATAATCTCTCTCTAAAATATTTTCAAAAATGCTCCCTCTCAAAAGTATTTTCAAAACTATCCCTTTATTTACCCAAAATACCTTTATTTACAAATTGACAAATATTTTAAAGTTTAAGCTTTTAAGGCTTATGGTTTAATAAATTTTAAGGGTTCAAGGGTTGGTTTATGGTTAAGGTTTAACCTTAGACCCTTAATGAGGTTTCTAGGTGTCAAAAATTTTTTTCTCAAACCGACCATTTGTAGGGATATATTTATAAAATAGTGTTTTAAAATTCCTCCTTATATATTTTCAAAATACTCTATAGCAATTTGGTTTAAGTTATTTGGATCGGTCATTGAATAACTAAATAACCCAAATTAAACCCAAACTATTTACATAAATGATTAAATATTATATTACCTAACCTACTACTAGCTAGCAAACATAAATATAAAATTATCTAAACCAAAATAAGTATTATAGGCTTTTTAGTAGTAAATCTTCTTGTACATGCAAAAGTTACATTTTTTAATTTACTACATATCATAATCGTATATTAGTTATTTTCCAATATAAAAGTAGAAACCCAATCATCTTTTCATTATTATAAAGTCTCCGAGCCTAATTCTTAGACAAAAACAAAGCTTAGAGAAAAACTTCGTACATTTGGTTTTTAGTTCGATTTCTACTACTTTATTATAATTTTAATTTCACATAGACAATGTTATTGTTTTATTGGGGATTTATACTTATCTTATTTATTGATATTCGCTTAGGAATTTATTTTAAACTTTATCAAAATTTATATAAAAAAAATAGTCATGAAACCCAATTTAAACTTAAACAACCCAAATAAAATCAGATTTAAGGTTTTTTTGGTCAAATTATTTAAGATCCAATTAACTTAAACTTGACTTAGAACTTACAAAACTTGACCCAAATTTTAATTGGGTTCATTTTGGTCACATATTTCTTGATCCTAATAACTTGGACTTGACTTAAAACTTAAAAAATTAAACTTGACTTGAAACTTGCTTTGTCCACCCTTATTCATGTGTAATGTTCTAATTCATGATTACAGTTTTTTAGTTTTGAATCAGAAAAATAGGTAGTGAAATGACATAAAATCATACTAAAATATGAGAATTTTTATTTATAGGTAAATAAGAATTTTTATTTTGTGTTTACAATAGCATAGTACAAAAACCTAATAACGGTTTAGAAAGCATCACCGGGAGATTACATCTACAGTCGTCTAAACTCCGAACGCCTCGAACTTAACCATCCACCTTGTATTTTGCTCTCTCGGAAAGTGGTTCAAAGATTAAAATTCTGAAGTGTCATTCTATGACTAAAAAAAAAAAAAAAAAAAATCCCAACAAATTCCTACAAAGTCCTAAGGCTCTGAATGTGATTCTGAAAAGTATGTAGTCTATTCATACTTTTATTTCCAAGTCCATTACTGAGCCTAAATTCATCTTCCAGGATCCCTTCATATTCGACTGTTCTGAATCTGTTTGTCTCTGGATCAAAATATAAAATATGAAAGGATTTACGAAACGTGTATGGTACATAAACAAATTCACCAGCATCAGTGATACCATCTAGTTTAAAATGAGTTTTCAATCTCTTATCATAGTGAAAAAAAGGCGCAAGAAAGTCTTTCCTCGACCATATATGTTTCTCTGGACTCTCCAAAGTCCACAATGTAATACCATTAATGGTGTTTTCCTTAACACAAGCTAAGCTTCCTTGAAAAGATATCATCATACTCCATGTCAAATTCGGCGGAAACTCTATCATATTAAACTTTTCAGATCTGACATCAAAACTCATTAGAACGCGAACATCCGTCTGATAAACAAAGGCTGGATAATATAAAACCCCGTTAATGCATCTTCCATAAGTACGAAAGAAAGAACGATGTTTATGGTTAGTTTTGACCGTTCTCCATGATTCTTGAGCTGATCCTAATGTTAAAACCCGACACTCATCGCAAGTTCTACTACGAGGAAGGCACATAACTTTATGTATACGTTCTATTGGATCGTATCCTAAAAAAATTGTAATATTCTTCCAGTGTTTTTCAGGTTTTGGTAAGGTAGAGAACTGTCTCAAGCTCGGGTTCCATATTATAGGCTTTGCGAACTTTCGAAAGCAGATCATGAAAGAATAGGTAAATTATGTATTGTGTATTTCACAAGAGCACAAACGTTCAATTATTAGAGAGATCACATGTCATCCAATAAAGAGAGATCACATGTCATGTGATGAGAAGCTCCTGTATCAATAATAATATCGGAAAATTTTGTTTTACCCGACAACCGTTCGGAGGAGATGTTGGGATTGTGAGTCTGAAGTAGACTGAGCAAAGAAGCAACTTGATCAGCATCCAAAGTAGGAGTAGAACTAGTGGACGAAGGAGCAGCAACTGTCCGAGAAGCATTAGCACGTCCTCCACGACCACGAGACGGAGAACCACCATATCTTCCTCCGCGACCTCGCTGATTATTATTACCACCGTAACTTGCCACTGGTGGAGAATGATTGCGTTGTTGTTGTTGCTCATAATACCATTCTGGAAAACCATGAAGAGCAAAGCATTCACTGATCTCATGACCTTTACGACCGCAATGGGTACAAGAACGTGATGGGTCACGAGAACGAGCAAGAGCAGCAACAGCTCCTTTAGCC
>OVAF01002745.1:0-14624 GCA_900406245.1 Odontarrhena argentea | reverse complement strand
TGTAGTCTCCGGATGCTTTTCAAATATACGGCGCACTGTTTCCACCTACAAGTTACAGAAATTGTCAGAATAAAGTAAATAACTCAGATTCATGGCAGTCGTCAGAGACTTGAAAAACACGATCAAACCGCTAAGAAACAAAAGGCACTGAATTAAAGAACACATCCAAGAACAATTCAAATTTTGCACCATTTTTATAGATTTCATACCTGTGAAGGAAGAACTAGAAAGCCATTAATGTTTTCCATAACCGATGAAACTTCCTCATCAGACTCATCATCACTAGACTCCGCAGCCTCATCTTCAGATGCATCGGGCATGTCTCGTTCCCCAGTAACTCCAAGAACTTGAACCCCAACAACAATCTTGAGCTTCCCATTTACCAAAAACCCACCATCTTTGTCATGAATTTTTTTCAAGGGCATCATTGCTTTAAAACCAAAGTCGGATTCCTTAGCATTAAAAAAGTGAAGTGCATCTGTAAAACAACGAAACAGACCACATGTTATCATCAATTTCACATCAGATAAACCCATATACATGACCTATAATATATACCCCAACATACCAAACATCTCCTTCAACAATTCACCAGGACAAAAGCATTATAAAAAAACTAGTCTAAACCAACTCAGCCCAAACACATTCCAGAACAAAACCATTGTTACAGTCTAAATAAATGACCATCATACATTCAGACACGTATACAGCAAAAAATCAACTCTCCAAAACCAATCACCTTTAGTTACAGAGAGTTCTTCAGAAACTTGATTCACTATAGTGAACATCATTCTTGCATGTCTTCTCCATCCACTAGGCAAAAATTCACCACCAGCAACGTCAAGGTAGAGAGAAAATTCCTCATCAAAACCATTTCCTTTAGGAAATGCGAGAAGACGCCTTCGGAAAAACGAAAAAACAATCAGCCCACAAAAAACCCTAAATCGACGAAATCGATAATGAACTTAATTACTTATTTACTCACCATGTGCAACCATCTAAAACAAACTCGTCAGAGTAAATTTTCTTCGATTTCAGAGATGAAAAATTCCTAATGATCCACGTGAACTTGTTCTCGATTGGATTCCACAAGTTCCACATTTGATCTACAGTTTTTAACAAATTATTACCATAAAACCGAGATTACGAACAATAAAGTGTAAGAAGATCGAAGAGTAGAAAGAGATCTTTTTACCTGTGAGGCTGTGAAGGGAGAATCGTCTTAGGTTACGGCTACGAAGTCAAAACCCTAAATTTATAAGAAAATCTCGAAGGGTTTGGTGCCATACTGACCACACGTCACACATGCGTGATAGAAAACAAGATATATGTATAGAAGACTAAAAATTGACTTGGGTCAAAAAGACTGGCCCAGTAATGAACAATTTGAAATAGCCCGACACGTTGTTCGATAAGCAGAACAGGAACGGCACGCAGTGCTGAGGACAGCCTAAAAGTAAGGTACATTGAAGCAATTTTTTTTTTATGTAGTTCTCACAAAGATAATAATAATTAAAATATTATTATTATAATTGAAATTCTTTTATGTTTTGATATTTTTACTGTTTAAAATTATAATTATATATATATATATATCTATTATTTTTTTTTTTATCAAAAATTCCATAAAAAAAAAAAATCGTTCATAGGGATATTCTTATAAAAAATAATGAGAATAAGAATTCCACATATAACGAGAAAATAACTTTCAATAATACTATATTTGAATGCTAATGCAAAATAGAATCTAGTTGCACATAAAATAAAATGTCGAATAGTAGTAATTTATTAAAGTTATTTAGTAGTCACATATAAAATTTTAGGAGTGAGAAATTTTTGTGGGTATTTTTCCTACATCGGAACTCAAGCTGTCTATATATCGAACCTGCCGAAAGAGAGAAGCCATGCAAGAGATGTTAGTTGTGATGCAATAAACTCAAACAGAGAACTTCACTTCACATTAACATATACGGAGCATGGAAAGTTTAGACATATCACTTGCATAGATGTTATTATTAAGTTTCATAGGTATCCAATTAAAAAAACAATTGACATTTAGTGAAGAGGACGACAAGCAAAGAGATATTACTCATTTGAAGAGTTTCCCACAGAAGTCTCTTAATGTACCGAGAACATTACTTGTGCCACAAGCTCTTTGTTTCTCAATCCACCTTGAAACCTACTTTTGTTAGATCAGAGAGCCCATTTTTCTACTTGTTTTAGGTTTTCCTCGGTGAGTTCCTTAAGCGACTCGCTCATTGTCTCGATTAGATGTAGAAATACTTCCGTGTAAGCATCCTTGAGCTGTTGATTCTTTAAACTCAAATTTGTTGTTATTAGAAGCAGAGATACTCTGTTTTCTTATTTATTTGGGTAAAAATTGTAAATATTTGATACACTTTTTGTTTGTTAACTAGATATTCTGATACTTGATTTATACGTAACCACTTTCTCTTTAGAGAAGACAGACTTTATTGAAATAAGAAATGCTAAAAAAAAGGAAACGAGGAGCTTCACCTAAAATCATCAACTAGAGTGACTTCTTAATTCAAATAACATCGTTGAAATCAAACGGAGTTTCGACAGCCAAAGCCGCAGCTTTCTGTTTCTTTAGATCAGTTTCTAAATCGGACAAATTCAGCTTTCGCTTCTTGACTTGTTCCTCAAGCTCTCTTATCTGTTCCCCAATGGCCCGTTTTTTCTCCTTCTTCAAGAAAGCTTCGTCTAGTTTTCGACGCAACCAGTGCAACTTCAAACCAGCTTTTGTCAGATCTAAAACGGTACGGTCTGCTTTGTTTAGATCCTCCACTGTGAGCTCCTTTGGCGATTGGCATAGTGTCATTATAAGATGGAGAAGAACACCCATGTAAGCATTTTTGAGCTGTTGGTTCTTTATATTAAAGTCTGATGCAATGTCTGGATGTTTTTCAAATATTGCATTCACCTGGCTTACCTGGCAAACAAGAAAGGTCAAAACTGTAGCTTTCTTTATTTTACATTAAGTTGTATTGGTGTATCAAGAACTTACCTGTGAATCAAGAACTTGAAACCCATTGACTTCAACAATTTCATCAACATCCTCTGACGTATCTGCGGACCATTCTTCAGATGAAGAAGAATAAGTTTGTTCATCGTCGGTAGATTCACTACCCTCTGTGCTCCTCACCATTGAAAGGAAGAGAATCAACTCACTTTAAGAAATGTAATTAGTAGTTGAGGACTAAGTTGATCTTTAGCTTGCAGAAAGGAATGGAGACCAGAGGGGATATTTATATACATATGTAGAGCTAAGAGAGGTTTCTTCTTGCAGAAACTATGTATTAAGAGAATGCATGCATTGGTTATTTGATGTTACTCTTGACATAATTACAGATTAATAATGGTAAAATTTGTAACCGATGCATATTAATGGAGACTATGGAGTTCATTCAATTAAGTCCATCCATCTAATTGAGTCACTTGTTTGCCGCGTGTATCATACTCCAAATACATTACTTTTACAGCAAGAAACTAGATGCAGCTTTCAATAGTATAAGTCTTCTGTAGCCTCCTCAAATTTAAGACAACGTCTGTGCTTTCTTGTTATCCACTAGCTAGAGCTTCTATGTCTGACCACTTGCGCTTCAAATCCATTAATTCTCTCTTTCTTCTTCCTTTCTGACATTTGGTAAACGTTTTCTCCAACCAACCCACTTTAAACCTTGCATGCATCATGCAGAGCAATGCAGCATGTGTTTGGCCCTAGATCGATCATCACTCGAATGCTCCTGAGGTGGCTGGCACAAAGTCTTGAAATTTATGTAAGCTGACCTAAGATGTCGGTTATTTTAGACGAATTTTTGATGCAATTTCCGGATGCGTTTCAAATATACGACTCACAGATTGCTTATTTAGGCCACATGTCTTTATTTTTTATAAGTTCTAGCGACTCTCATTTTGAAACAGAAAAACACACAAATTAGCAGATAGTTTAGTCATAAGAATACCAATGGTTCAACAAAATTTCATATATGAGGCTAATTTTCAATTGGTTGATTAGAGAAGAAGATGCATGAAGCTGGCTTCACTGCCAATATTATTAGCCCCTTAATAAAAATATATAAGTAGGGAGTTTTCATCGAACATTTTCCAGGAAAGGATAAGTCTCATATCTAAAGTTACAACTCCCACTCACAATTCTTCCTCCTTCTTTCCCATCGCAGCATTTAGGAAGCTCACTAAGTATATTATCCAAACACGTCTTACAAACCGTAAACCATAAGTCCCGTGTACACTGCACCATTCCGTAGAGAGTCATCTTCCCGAGCTTCATTTCCCCTGTCTCGTACAACAATAATTTGTCTGATCTACGAGTGGCTTTCGCGGTTAGATCGGTGAGAAGAGCCTTCGTCTTTGCATTGAATGACATTGGATCGCTCACTTTCTTCGTATTGTACATGTAGAACTTGTTCTTGTTATCAATATTTTCGGAGAAAGCTGTAGGAGAAACCTTGAGAAGACATTTATCAAACCATACTATTCCCGCCTTGTTCATCGGACATCTTCTGCGTAGCTATGATGTACATTTACATAACGACATCAAAATCAAAATCAAATATTGCACGGATATACAATACCAACTTTAGACACAGTGACAACACTAGCACAAACCGCTAGGCTACAAATTATAGTCGAGAACCTTAATTTATCATATGAACATTTTGAAAATAACTCAATTTATTTTCTGCAAATACCTTAATATTTTGGAAAACTTCCTAAACTAATAGGAAGGCCCCCGAATCATCTTTGTGACATTATTTTGGAAAAATAAGTTTTATGTAGGATTTTGGGATATTCTTGAAAACATATTATTGACGTTACCTCTGAGACAGCGGTAGAGAGGCAAGAGCCACACTTAGAGCCATAGGAGTCACCGCGGCATTGGAACAAGATGTAGACGGTATTGGAATCGTCACCGTGGTACGTGTAGACGAACCCTCTTACAAAATCGTTTTTATACATGTCTTCAATGAGAATGTTGAGGTTCTGCTCGTAAGGACTCTTCGGCTTGAATTTCCCTTCAGTGTCAGAGCATTTGTGGTATAGATATGCATTGGTATGGTTCACGGATGAAAGCGCGGAAACAGTGCTTTTTAATACCAGTTGTATGGCAACTACCACGGCCAAGTTAGAAATCAGAACGGTCATGTGTTTTGACACGGAGGATGAAAACATTGTTTTCGATTTTGATATTTTCAGAGGTGAGAGAGTTAAACTCGAGGGACTGTATAGCTGATCGGCTTCATTAGTCACAAAGTTCAAATAATTATGCCAAGATCTTTGTGTTCTCTTTTGAAAATTTGGTAGATGTAAAAGAAATGTGTTTATTTTTAGTTATGTAAACGGACAGGGAGAGAAGAGTTAGGAGTTGAGACTAATAAAAGTTCAAAAGATTTTGACTGAGTTTAAATTCTTATATGTGGCGACTGGCGAGGAGAGAGCCGACGATTAGATCGAGCGTCTAAATTTAGTTAAAAAAACCGTAATAATCATAAGTGAAAAGTTTAACTAATCGTGAACACCAGAAAATAGCTATATAAGTCAGGCGTGATCAAACAACATCATCGAACGTTAGAGGCGTTCCAACGGACAAAACCTCTGACTTCTTTATCTCGCATTTTTGCTTCAGTTCATGAAGTAGTTCTTCTATTTCTTGGAGCTTGGTCAAACCAAGCTGCTCTTTATTCTTCTTTTCAATTACTAGGTCTAGTTTATTCTCCAACCAATCCACCTTAAATCCCGCATCTTTCAAGAATGTCAGTGCAGTGTGTACTTCCACTAAATCTCCAGTACATAGCTCTTGAGGAGACTGGCACATCGTCTTGATTATGCTGAGCAAGAAATTCATATATGTTGTCCTTAGATATTGGTTCTTTGAATGGAATTCAGATGCAATGTTTGGATGTCTTTCAAATATACGTTTCACAGACTCCACCTGCAAGTTAAAAAGAAGAAATACAAAACATATGAAAGAGAGCTTTCAGTGGAGATTTCGGAAAGAGACGCACCATTCATAAAGTTTCTTACTTGTGAAGGAAGTACTTGAAACCCATGAACATCAATGCTCTCCCTTATTTCTTGAGTCTTGTTGAGTAGATCACTAGACTCCACACCATCATTTTCCTCTACTCTGCTTAGGGATCCAAATTTCTCAGTCTCATCTACTGTGCCAATAATTTCAACCTCAGCAACGATCTTGACTTCATTGCGCACAATAAATCCATCGTCAAAAAGTTTCGAATGGGAAATCATTGCATCAAAACCCCATGAAGGAGCACTCTGATCAAACCAGAAACTAGCTTCTGTAACATTTCAACTCATTAGTTAATCAAACAACAAATAATCCAGTCAAAATGAACTACGTTCTCAACAAATTGAACATCATTTAAACCAAATAGTCTAATCTAGACCGCTTATAAAGCAAGCACAAACACCTTTTTATAACATAGAACTCTAGTCAAGAAAGAAAAATTAAAGATATGTTAAAACGAATCAACTAGTGAGAAGGCTTAATTAAGGAATATTCACCTTTGTGTACAGAGAGTTCTTCGGAACGTTGATTTACTATAGTGAAACGAACTTTGACGTATTTCCTCCATCCATGAGGAAACGGTTGAAAGTCATAAGCTTCTAAATACAAAGACATGTACTCTTCTATTTTATATCCATCAGGAAAGGCTAAAATACGCCTGCAAGAAAAAAACCACGAAGATAAAGAATTATTAAACACAATATCACCCAAATCATATCGAAAAGAGGTGAATCTTGTTTACCATTTGCAGTCACCGATCACGACGGGCTGAGAATAGCGCTTCTCACCATATTCCAACAAGTAGACTTTTTTTATATTAAGACCGATCTTCTTCTTATACACTTGATCTGGCATTGTAGTATTGCAACCAACTCACCAACCTGAAGAAAGTAAAAACTTGATTAACTTAATGTCCACACACTCTAAAGTCATAAATCCATTAACACCCCACTGAAACACATTCCAGAGATACAAATAACACTAATAGAAAACTGATTAATATTTTACTACCAGCAAATTTTGTAACTCAACAACAGTTTGTCGAATAGACTAAACGGTCAATTAATGTTCAGTAATAGATTAAGCAATTCAGTGTTGCTCATGATCAAACTACGAGAACGGGAAGTGGGAAAAAAAAAACCTAGAATAGTTATAATAACTATGAGTAACAGAAAAGCAATATAGAGATCAAGATACCACTGTGTAATTAAACAAGTCAAGAGAATCAGAGATTAGAAGATCGATACAATTAGACTTACCTCCTCCAAGTAATAGAATGCAAAATCGTTAGGGTTTATAGTTGGTGTTCACGTAATAGTTAAAAAGGGATTTTTTTTAGATTTATACTTTTTTATAATTTTGGAAATTTTCATAGTATAAAAAATAGAAAATATTCGTTTTTAACCTAAAGACTCCGTATGTAAGATATAACTAGGTTACTGCCNTTTATTTCATTTACGGATTGAGGGAGTAATTTCTTACTATTATTGAAATTGTATAATAATTTAAAGATATTATTAATTTTAATAATAAAAAATTTATTTGCTAATAAACAATAACATTTCATATCTATGTCGTATCATATCATTAGTTAGCAATTCAAATAAAGAAAATTACATAAAAAATATTAAGAAAATATATATAAATATTTTTTTAAAAAAATAAATATAATAGGACATTAAATTATTTGAATTCATCCTATATTCACAATGGTTTTATTTATAAATAATAAACTATACCCTAATTTGGATCTATATACCCACACATTAAATTTACAGTATGGATACATATATACCTCTGTTATAAAGTTTATAGCATGGCCATATATACCGAGGAGGGAAAATTTGGAGTATGCATCTCTATACAACTTGATTTTGCATTATTAATATTTTAACATATAAATCTAAACATATAATTTAATCATGGTAAAGAGTATGGTTGTTGAAGTATTATATTCTGTGCTTGACATAAATTCACAATTACTTGTACAAAAGTTTTTGATGCTAGAATGGATTATATTCATAGGGTATTAGGGTTTAGATTCTAGGGTTTAGGGTAACCCTAAACCCTAAACCCTAAACCCTAAAAATGTTTTTGGACCTTAAACGACTAAAATATAAACCATACAACCGTAAATTTAACTCAAATACTTGTAAAATACTTAAATTTTAATGTGTTATTAGGGTTTAAATTTTAGGGTTTAGGGTTAAAACCCTAAACCCTAAAAATCTAAACCCTAAAAAAAAGTTTTTAACCCTAAACTACCAAAATATAAGCCATAAAACAATAAAACTGAAACTCAAATACTTATAAAATAATAAACCACAATCCTACAAATTAAGTTTTAACCATCAATTATAAATTTTGGGTACATTAAATTAATTAGAAATGAAAAATGTTGGTATATGTGATTAATAAATGTGCTAAATATGAATTTGGGTATAAATAGTCCATTAAATTATTTGTATTCATCATATATTAACAATGATTTTATTTTAAACAAAAACACTATACCCTAATTTGGGTCTATATACCCACACATTAAATTTACAGTATGGATGCATATATACCTCTGTTATAAAGTTTATAGCATGACCATGTATACCGAGGAGGAAAAATTTGGAATATGCATCTCTATAGAACTTGATTTTGCATAATTAATATTTTAACATATAGTTCTAAACATATAATTTAATCATGGTAAAGAGTATGGTTGTTGCAGTATTATATTTTGTGCTTGACATAAATTCACAATTACTTGTATAAAATTTATTGATGCTAGAATGGATTATATTCATAGGGTATTAGGGTTTAGATTCCAGGGTTTAGGGTTAAAACCCTAAACCCTAAAATTCTAAACCCTAAAAAATGTTTTTGGACCTTAAACCACTAAAATATAAACCATACAACCTTAAATTTAACTCAAATACTTATAAAATACTTTAATTTTAATAAGTTATTAGGGTTTACATCCTAGGGTTTAGGGTTTTAACCCTAAACCCTAAAATGCTAAACCCTAAAAAAAAGTTTTTAACCCTAAACTACTAAAATATAAACCATAAAACATTTAAAATGAAACTCAAATATTTATAAAATAATAAACCACAATCCTACAAAGTTTTAACCATCAATTATAAATTTTGGTACATTAAGTTAATTAGAATTGAAACATGTTGGTATATGTGATTAATAAATGTGCTAAATATGAATTTGGGTATAAATAGTCCATTAAATTATTTGTATTCATCATATATTAACAATGGTTTTATTTTAAACAAAAACACTATACCCTAATTTGGGTCTATATACCCAAACATTAATGTTACAGTCTAGATATATATAACTCAATTATAAAGTTTATAGCATGTCCATATATATCCCAGGGGGGAAAATATGCAGTATGCATCTCTATATACAAAACGTGATCATGTGTAATTAATATATTAACATATAGTACTAAACATATTAATTAATTATACCCTGTAGAGTTTGGTCGTTGAAGTATTATATTTTGAGCTTGACATACAAATATGATTATTTGTATAAAAGGTATTGATTCTTCGTGGATTATATTCATAGGGTCTTAGGGTTTAGAACCTAGGGTTTAGGGTTAAAACCCTAAACCCTAAAATTCTAAACCCTATCTAAAAAAATTTAACCCTAAACTACCAAAATATAAACCATAAAACATTAAAATGAAACTCAAATACTTATAAAAAACTAAACCACAATCCTACAAAGTTTAAACCATCAATTATAAATTTTGGTACCTTAAATTAATTATAAATGAAAAATATTGGTATATGTGATTAATAAATGTGGCTAGATATGAGGTTATGTATAAATATTTCATTATATAATTTATTGTTATATTAAACTTATGTTAAAATTAATATTTAAATAACGATATTCATGGTTTTTAATGATTATATTTGGATATCTTTTCCATGCATATGCAGATAGTATCTACATTGATAATCAGACGACAAAAACTCCAAATAAATATTACTCAAATATGATATTATTTAAAAAAAAATATAGAATAAATATATTGAATAAAAAAATAGATTAATTAGGTAGCAGTGTTAATTAGGTATAAGTCCAAGTAAATAACTAAAGAAAGAACATCAAAAAGAAAAGTAGAACAATGGAAAAGTCAAAACATCGATCGGAAAGTTGATATCAAGAGGCCCAACATCTTGTGTATCATTTGAAGTTTTGCTTGGATTTGATGACCCTGTACTTTTCAAAATAGCAAAAATATGTACATAAGATTAAGGAAATGTATACGTTGACATGTATATATTAAAAACTATTGTTACTTACCAATCATTAAACTTCCGGATTTGCTTGGTACCCTGATCAAAATTCATTCGAGATGATGGTGCTAGAGTGATATACTTATAACCTTGAGTTTCGCTTATCTTAGCCCATCGAATGATCAAACAATTATGATTATCATTAGGAAGAGCTAAATAGTTGGCTAGAAAACTTCTGCCATTAAGTTCATCTAGCTCACAATGAATATGGTCACCCCTGAATTTTTGTAAAATAAAATCATATTATGTATACAAGTACCATATATTATAAAAATATATAATGGATTCAATTTTATAAATGAAAGATGTTATAGATTACCTATCATCCATAAGATGAACATAAACCTTGGGGAATATCGCATCATCAGAATTATCTTCAAATATAGGTAAAGTCTTTTCAGCAGTGGATGTCTTCCATATCAAATCTTCAAATGATAATGATTTTAGTGGATGGATAGCCTGAACTTTCACGATCAAACCAATTATGTCTACAAAATAATGAAACAAAAAAAGAGTTAGTAACCCAAATAATATTAATGAATAAGAAGGTATATGACTAAAAGGCTCACCAACTAAGAATTTGGAGTCAACATATCGCTTGTGAATCAGTTCAAAATTCATAAAATCATGAAACTTTCTATGACCTTTTGAATGTAACCTAGTGATTTTAGTATCACGAATGAATTCAGCGATGTACTTGTTAGGGCAACACCGATTATGGCCGGAGGCTGAGTAAACCATGAATTGTTTGAACTTATACCATTCATTCACCAGCAAACATTGAAAGTATTCAGGGGTATAATCATGGTTTACAAATGCCTGTATTTTTTCACCCTACATAAAACGAAAATTAAAGCAAAGGTAAAAAATGGTCAAAATTTTTAAAACATATCAGAAAATGTTTTTGTTTAATAAAACTACATACATGTTCATCAGCAAGAATGTAGTTTGTAGTTTCTTGATCAAATTCATTCATCTCTCTCCATGAATGTGCAACACCTATAATATGAAAAATGAAGAAAATAATGAAAACAAAATATTAGTGTGCAGAATTCGAATTATAATAAATTTTAAAAAAACAAACAAAAATGGAGATAACCTTAGCATGAACCCTCCAATTCTTCTTGGTGAAATTCAATCCCAATATACCATATCGTGGGGTTTTGAGATTGTTAAAAATATTGATAATTGGGAGGTGATTTTCGCCCATTAGAAAAGAGTTTTGTTTTAGAACTTTAGGATTGTTCATTAAGTAAACGTCTGTGCATTTATATAGGATGGTTAATTATTTTTTTACAATAATCATTCCGAAAAGATAAGAAAATAATTTGTTATGATCTCTTTAGATTTTGAATTATTGTTATCTATTTATCATCATGTTTATCTACAAATTAAAGAATGTGAAAGGGTTTCAAATAGAAAAATCATTACCAAAATCCCTAAATATATTCATCTTTTCTTAAAATTGGAAAAAGTAAATATATGAAAGACGTATAAAAAATTCCGAACCAAATAATTACAACAAAAAGGTAGAAAAGAATTTCAAATAATTTTAAGAAACAAATTCCGAATATATTGATTTAACATTTAAATATATACTAAAGTGATAAGTCCTGAAAATTTGTTTTAAATAGANAGAATGTGAAAGGGTTTTAAATAGAAAAATCATTACCAAAATCCCTAAATATATTCATCTTTTCATAAAATTGGAAAAAGTAAATATGTAAAAGACGTATAATTTTTNATAATTTTTAAAATGTATACTAATCATTGAAATATATACTAAAGTGATAAGAATGAAAATTTGATTAATTGGTTTAACATTGAAATAAAAAAAAAATTAATCATAATAAATATGTACATCGGAATTTTTTTTTAAAAACTTAATATTGAAAAATGGTTTACATTGAAATAAAAAAAAANTTGTAAAACTTAATATTGAAAAATGGTTTATAGGTTACAAAGTGATTATTTTGATAACATAAAAGAATTTCTAATAATTTTAGGAAAAAAATTGCGAATAAATCCCAAAAGAATAGGAAAATAATTATTTTGATTGTAAAAAATAACAAATAAAATGATTCAAATAATTTCGTCTAAATGAAACAAATAAAACTGATTTTATTTTTAAAACCAAAATTTCGGACAATAGAATTTCCAAATAATTTGTTTTTAGAATAAAAAATCTCAAAAAAGCCATGTCACAGTTACACGTCACAGTTACACGTCACATTTTTTTTGGCCATGTCATAGTTACACGTCATTTTTCTCAAAAGTTACTTCCCAAATAATGATATGATGTTAATGGATCTGTAAGGAGGAAAAGTCTTCCAACTTAATTGATACTTGATTGACAAGTAATTAAGCAAGGTAGAAAAAAATTGAGTCTCATCAGAAAGGAAATTGTCAATATAAAAGTCTCAAAAGACTTGATTACCGTATGAAGAAGCATAGCAGATAATGTTGTAAGATACATAAGAATTTGTAAACAGTAGTGGTTATTATATGTCATCCATCAAGTTTAGTAAATTGTTTGGTAGAGATCAACTCTTCGTGTGCCAAATTATATTTATACATAAGGATCAAAATAAGTTTTTCACCTAGGCATAGAGTAAAACAGACTGAGACAAGGCAAATCCTAACAATTAATCATTCCAGTGGAATTTGTTTGATTAAATATGAATTGTTTATAGTTCATCATATAGAAACCTAAGTAGTTTTTTTTTCAATATTGTGGAAATTTCTAAGACATGAGTATTATATATTCTTCTTAAGTTTTAAGAGGAGTAGAGGACTCTCGGTATGTAACCAAGGCTGCAAATGAACAGACCAGGAACTAATTAAGTGGCTTAATTGAAGTGAAGAATATTAAACAACATCATCAAATGAGCGAGAAGCTTTTGCTGCTGACACTTCCCCCTTTTCTTTCTCCACCATCGCTTCCATGTTTGAGCACTTCTCCTTTAAATCCTTCAACTCTTTCTCCATTTCTTGCAGCCGAGTCTCGCTAGCCTGCTCTTTCTCCTTCTTCTCCAATATCTCATTAAGTTTCTTCTCCAACCAATCCAACTTAAACCCTGCCTCTGTCATAAATCCTAGTCCAGTATATGCATCAGACAGATCATCCTTGGAGAGCTCATGAGGTGACTGGCACATAGTTTGAATCATACTGAGTAGAAAGCTCATGTAAGCTGTCCTAAGATTTGGATTCTTTGGACGGAATTCTGATGCCAGCTCTGAGTGTTTTTCGAACATACGGCTCACAAATTTTACCTATAATTGAAAAAGGAATGAATAAATTTAAATCATATGAGAGAGCGGTTGCCAATGACACCACAAAGCATCATATTACAGAACATAGAAGGTTGTCTCGCGGCTGAATTTCTACACATAAAGTTCCTTACTCTTTATTGTTTCTTACCTGTGAAGGAAGAAGCTGAAAGTCATGAACGTACATGATTTCTGATATTGAAGTTTCCTCTGATACATCTAATTTGCCAACAACTTCAAGAACCTCTACATGGGCAACAATTTTGAGCTCTCCATTTACTAAAAATCCGCTATCTTTGGCATGAAGTTCATTTAAGGGAAACAGGGATTTACGACCCCAGCTATAAGCCTTCTCTTCAAACCATATTTGTGATTCTGTAAAACCACAAAACATAATTCATGTGATCATTTCATTTACATCAAATTAAGCACTAGACGATCTATAATGCCCATGTGGATTGAACATCAATGTTGATCTGTCTCGTGTTTATTAGATAATATATACCACATGGATAGTTGAATCAGATCTTAGAAAATAAATAAGATATGAGCCAATCCACTCACTGCCAGATGATTTTGAGTTGGAAGTCCATAATCTAATTGTTACCATTTAATTGATTATCTTTCGTTTATGACAACATCATTTAAATATAATCTTGGCGAATTTCTGTAAAGCGAGTTGTGGGGAGAGATAATCACCAATACTTGGTTTGAAGGTTTTTTCTGAATTTTGATTTTCAATAGTTAGAAGATACCGAGCATGTCTTCTCCATCCAGAAGGCAATGCCCCATAATTGTCGACTTCAAGAAACAGAGACAAGAAATTATCAACCTCAAATCCCTTGGGATAGAGTTTAAGTAACCTATAGGAAACACAGAGGAAAGAATAAGCAAAACAGTGAAGGATTTCACCTAAATTAATATCGACGAAAACCTTACCATTTGCAGCCACCAACAACAAATGG
>OVAF01002744.1:0-14627 GCA_900406245.1 Odontarrhena argentea | reverse complement strand
TACTTTTAGACTAACCGTAGTAAACTATTTAACCATATAAATCACTACTTGTATCAGTTTGATAATGATCATGGAATATGAATCGGATGACTATTTAAGGCTATGGATGAACCCTAAAACTATTGGACTTGTCTTTTACTTTGATATTATTCATAAAGAAGAGGAAACAAGAATTCTTGATATTACACACAAGAATGTGATCAAACAATTTGAGAGAGATTTTAACTAAACGGTTTGAGGGTTTCAGCAACATATAAAGAAAATACAAAGGTCTAACAAGCAACCCATGAGAAATAACAAAGCAATAAAAGATAAGTTTGAATTTGAAATACACAAATCTACAAAGAAACAAAATGGGTCGAAACTTAATCTAGATAATAGGTTGGACCGAATGTGTGATCATGAGGCAAAGGTGAAAGTGTGTGAGCTTGCCTCATTAAAAACAGCACTTGAAAAATCTGTTTGGACAAAACCAAAATAAGGAAAAATGAATGCAAGACACGCACCCTTCCTCGACTTGATTTAAAACCATCATGGTTTGATAGACACGCACCCTTCCTTGACTTGATTTAAAACCATCATGGTTTGATAAACATTCGAGTGAAATTGGTTCGTGAGCTTTGAAATGAGTATTTCAACAACTCAGTCATTTGCTCCATAAAATAAAAAGTTACATACAAAAAGGTTGCAGGCTGTGGGGTTCGAACCCACGCGCACTTATGTGCAGAAGAACTTAAGTCTTCCCCCTTAACCTCTCGGGCAAACCTGCTTACTTAAATTCCATTTATCAAAACAGTTTTAATAACTCTGATTACCAAATTACCTATAAAACACGATACAATAGTCAGGTATTATTATTGCTTTGCAATGTGAATGGTAAAAAATCACAGTAAACAAGTCTCGTTGGATCAACATCATTTCTTGGAACGTTTCAAGTAAACAAGTAAACCTATGCTCGTAAGTACAACAGCCCCGGCCACCACGCTACTCTGCAACCAAACCCAACCTCTGGCGCCGCCACAACTTCTCCCAGACAATTCTCTAACTGTTTCAAGACCCATTGTCTCGGAAAAATCCAAATACAATCGCAAAACCTTTTGTCCCAAAGTCCTAGCAAAAGTAACAGCAGCAACAAGATCACTGTCACTACTAATCAAAACCTTATCACCTTCATCATCTTGGTACATAATCTGAATCCCTGAATCCACATCACATCTTTGCATCACAATACCCATCACCTCTTCAAGACTCTCACCCGTTGAGTTAAACCGATGTACTCGCCCTTTACGATCTTCGAATTTGAAAGCAAACGAGCTCATCACAGGTTCTTGAGATGGACAAGACTGCTTCCCGGTATCTGCTCCCTCTGAATTTACCAACATTGTCGACAACTCACTGTGTGTCTCGTAATCCTCGGGTGGATCTGATGTGAGAGCCGAATCCCAAAACTTTTGCATCATTGTATTCGCCATATCGTTCACAGCTCCTGAGCTGTTCTCAACCGTTGAAATAGCGGCATGAGTAATCTGCAGCACGTCCACACAAGCTGCAGCTAATCCGTCTTTATCTAAAACCGGAAGATGTAGAAACTTCCCATCATGCATTATATGCAACGCGTCGAGGATTGTTGTCTCCAATGATGCACATTCAGGGTTTGGTGTCATGACTTTCTCAACAAGAGTCAGCTCAGGTGATAGATTCTGCGCCACAACTCTCATCAGAATGTCCTTTGAAGTTAGAATCCCCTGGATCTTGTTCCCAACCGCAATGATCACAGAGTTAACACGCAAATCCCGCATTTTTTTGGAAGCTACGAAGACAGGATCTGACGGTGACACGAGTGCAACCTTTGAATTCTCAGTGATTATTGTCGACAATGCAGGCTTAAACATCCGCTCTCTCAATGTTTCAACGAAAGGATATGGAACCAAATTTCCGCTTCCGCTTCCCCATTGCCGTTCCACGCCTTCCACTGCAGTGGCTAAAGCACTTCCTTGCTCCGCGGCTTTCTCCATCCGAGAAATAGCATCATAGAGGCATTTCGTAATATCCAACAGAGCAATTACTTCGCCGTTCTCTACAACCGGCAAATGCCTGAATCTTCCTTGAACCATCTTCTCAAGAGCCTCGATGGCAAGTGAATCCGATGTGACAAAAATAGGATTCCTTGTCATGACTTTAGACACTAAAGTGTGCTCTGGTCTCAACCCTTCTGCAATCACCCTTGTGGCTATATCCTTGTCGGTAACAATCCCGGAGAGAAGAGCGCTTGGATCTGTCAACAAAACAGCATCAACACGGCGTGCAGCCATCCTTCGACACGCGTCAAAGACAGTGGTACCCTCAGGAATAGTGAGAGCTTTGGATAAACGTAGCTTCTTGACTGTTCTCTCGCCATTAGGAACGGGCTGATCAAGAGGAGAATCGGGTTTGGAAGCGTTATCATTGACGCTTCTGCCTCCGCTCCCGCTCTCCTCGGATTGGAGAACCGGCTTCTTGGAAGCTCGTCTTACACTCGAAATGCTTCTTCTCCCAGAGGAAGACTGAGTAGTCATAGTTCAGAGTATAGAATGCCTCTTTCTTTAATTACCCATCAATCTACAGAACCAGAGAACGCACAACAATAAATCAAACACAAGAAATGTATCTAAAGAGATACAAACAAAAATTAGCATAATCACACAATCTTCAAGACAAGATTCACTTTCCGACAAACAACAATTTGCATTTACATTTTCAACGAAAGAAGACACAACAAAAACAAAGGAGATCACGGAGATGTATAATCAACAATTCAGACAAACTGAGAATTCAAGAATCAGCAAGAAAGAAAAAAAAAAATGATCCAGCAGATCATCTCTATGTGATTCATTCAAAATGCCGATGGAAGAATCTTAAATGCAATAAAGAAGATGAAGAAGAAGATACTAACCAGCGATTAAAGATTGATGGTGAAGATTCAAAAGCTTGAATTAATTTTCTGTTGGTTGTGTAATGAATTTGGTAGGTTTGGTTGTTCTGTTTTTTTTTTTCAAATCCAAAATCGGGAATTAAAGTTTCGAAATTCTTTAGCTGNTAAAAAAAAAAAAAAAAAAAAAAAAAAAAATCTTCTTCACGTTTCGTTAGACAATCACAAAATTTTTGAGTTTGACCATAAGAAAAATCAAAAGGATTTTGATTCCAGAAATAAAATCCAGTTCATTCGTTAATCTGTTTTTTCTTTTTCTATTTTCTTGAGAGTTTGTTATTATTCTTCTTTTTAAAAACGTACGTGTCTGGTGGTTCTACCACTCAGCCAAAAGGAAAAAGATATCAATTTTGGTGCGTACTACTTGATGTAATTCCGGTTAATTTTATTTATCCGATACTGATGGAGTAAATTAAATTATTTCTGAAAGGATCAAAGAGAGAGTAAAATTGGAGAAGGATAAAATTCTGAAAACCCATATATTTCAAAATTTCCAAAGTAAAATGCTATGTTCGTATCATAGCAACAAAAATAACAATCTGCTCTATGTAAAGAAAAATGAACATTTGCTTTATGCGTTCATAATTATTGAAAATAGCTGGAAAAGTCATATACTTCATGCACCGAGTTGGCATATATGCCACCCATTTAAAATTGTAGGTCGTGTTTACAAGTTGTACATGTCATAGGCAAACCGATCAATGTTTGAACCAAAAAAAAAAAAAAAAAACAATTATCAAAAGAAAATCACGAATTTTCACATTAAGATCATTAAAAATATAAACTTTTATGTGTGTCATTTTAGTTGATTAATTTTTTTGGGTTCCACCTTTCGTTGACCAACCTAAAATTAGCTTAATGTTAACTTTTTTAACAGAAATATTAACATACATTAAACATATCTTTTAACGAACTTAACGTTAATGTTCATTCAGATCAACAAAAATTCATGATTAAAATGATTTACGTAAAAATTTATGTTTTCAATGGTGTAAATATGAAAATTTGATGTGGTAAATTGTTGAGTGAATGAGTTTAATAATAAAAACAAAGTGTATAATTAAGCAAATGGCAAAAAACTTTTATATCTGTTTTCACTATTTACAAAAGTGCAGGTTAAAGACCATTTTGGCCCTGATGGTGATTTATGGTGATAAGATCAATCTGGTAATAAGAATTGTTAGCCGGTAATGTTATAGAGGTATCCGGTAATAAAAATTGTTAGTCGATAGTGTTTTAGAAGTATCCGGTAATAAAAATTATTAGACGGCTAACATAATATTTATATTGCTGATTGATTGTAAACAATTTTTTTTTTTTTTTGTTAGTCGGTAATAACAATTGTTAGTCGGTAATGTTATAGATGTATCTGGTAAAAAAAAATTGTTAGCCGGTAATACAAATTTTTAGTCGGTAATTTTATAGATGTATCTGGTAAATAAAAATTGTTAGCCGGTAATAAGAACTCTATGATAATGGGGGTAAATAAATAGTAAATAGACCCATGACTATACAATAGTGGCAGTGTGGCACCCAGATCACAGAGGCCAATGAGACTGAAGCATAAAACCTATTGTTCTTCCGTTGCTGTTTGAGAGATAAACAAGACCCGGCCTTAAGCTAAATCGATTGCCTAAACTGAATTTTCAAAAAGCCCCAAAACTTTTACACAAATTCACAAAACCCCCACCCATAAAAAATGAGAAACAATCTCGTCCCTGTAATCCTCTCCTTCATCATCATCTTCATAACACCAACAATCTCACAATCCGACACACCAAAAACAACTTCAATCCCCTTCCCGGTGAATGAACTCCTCAACAAAACAAGCTCATGGCTCGATTTCACATCGAAATTCAACCAGCCTAAGATCGAACTCACCACATCAACAATCATCGCCGCGATACTCTCCTTCCTCGCCGCATCGATACTCTCCTTCCTCGCCGCCGCGATACTCTCTCTCTCTTCTCTAACACACGGCTTCTTATTTCAATGGGGGTAATAAGTAGAGTAAAGAACACCTCTCTCTCCTTGATCTGACGAGTACAGTACACATAACAACAAGGGTGAACTTGGAATTAAAAAAATTGACCAGTACTCTTTACTATCTAGCTAAATAACCGAAAGTTTTATTATGTGGAGGCTAAATACTCTAAATTGTTTTTAGCAATTATTTTATATTTTGCTATATAACTTCCACCACACATGTAGTTGTTATAGTCTAGCATAAGGATCGATCCACGAGGACTATTAACTATATGAGAAACTAGATTAATCATATGAGAAACTATATTAAGCTAAAGCCAGTGGTGAACTCGTCGATTATGGTCCTGTTCGTGGTACTATGGTCCAAGGTGGAGATCAGAGATCGGAAATCAAATGTCTAGTGAGAGAAGGAGATCAGAATTTCCTTTAGACATATGGTGTGAATTTTCCCGGCTTCGAAAGAAAGTTTAGTGCTAGGGTTAAAATTGTCAGACTAGGTTGCATAAAAGTGTATTTCGGAAAGAAACGCGTATACCAAAAAGTGTATATCTAATATAATGCTCTCAAAAAGTGTATTTCTGATGTTTCCCCTTTTTAGAACACTCGTCTATATATACTCTTGATTAAGTTTTATGTTTTTGTTTTTTTTTTCGAAAATGACATCCAACATGTAAAATACTTTTTTTCACTCAAATATTTTTTTTATTAATAACCATAAAAGGATACAAAGTGAGCTGAAATAATCGGATAGAAAGCCAGATATAGTGGGATACAAAGCCCTAGAGTTTTACAGAATTACAGGAACCCAAAGCCAACTAAGAAAAAAAGAAAGCCCTAGAATTTTAAGGGAAACCAAAACCAAATGATCTACAAAAATCAGTTGAAAGTTGACATCATAGAGGACCAAATACCAAGATTAACAATAACAATGAACCGTAATTAAAAATCTAACTCCTATCCACCTAATCTTTAACCTAAATAGTCTAAGTCTAGAATTTTGCATCCCCACAAAAGGTTAGCGTTAGAAAAAGTGACTATGGAAGACCACATGAGAAAACTACTTATTTATCAAAACTGAATGGCAGTGAAAGACTAAAAAAAAGATTCACAAATTAATTTAAAAGAAATTGTTAATCAAAGACCATCTAAGGAGTAGGAAATCAAGCCCGCGCCTCCAAATCGATCATCTGAGCTCCTCCTATATCTCAACTTTCAAAATTGTTAGATCCGAATCATAATCCAATATTGAACCTCCACATTTGGCTTTGGGTTCCTGTAATTCTGCAATACATTTCGTAATATATATAGAGAAATACTATGGAAATTACATAATCTACCACTTTCATTTGTTTATATGAATACATATTGAAAAATTTAATGAACATTTTTTTAATATATTTAGTAATTAAATTGCACAACGTTGTTTACATATACAAAAATTTTGATTAGGCCTTAAAAGTTATTAAAATTAGGGAAAATTAAATATTATTTAGGATTCTGCTTTTTTGATCAAAATTTAGGGTTCTGCTAAGGAATCTCTGATCTTGACAACAACAAAAAAAAAAAGAGCCTGCTTCTACTCTGGATGGAAGCAGCGGCGCATCGGGGCTTTGTACAGATTTGCTTCGATTAGTTTTTGAACGTTTGAGTTTCACAGATCTGAGCCGAGCTAAATCAGTATGTTGGTCGTGGCACTCTGCTTCGAGAGGATGTGTTCCTAAACGAAATCAGATTCCGTGGCTGATACTCTTCCCTGGCAGCAACAAAAACACGAGTTGCCTGTTGTATGTTCCAGATGATAGAGACAAATGTTACGAAACCAGAGATCTCGGTGTTGACTTTGTACAGAGTACTTGTCTTGCTACTTACGGTAGCTGGCTACTGATGATGGACGTTCATTGGAATCTCAACATTCTGAATCTTTTCACTGGTGAGAGGATTGATCTACCACTTACAGATTCTGTGGCGGCTGAAAATTTTGGACCAAGGTTGAAATCCAGCATAGCTTGTCTATGGGTAGACGACGAAACGAAAGAGTATCTAGTTGTCTGGAAGATGGTGTGGTTTCTGGCCTTTACAAAGAAAGGGATTAACATGTGGCGGCGGATGTCTTCTAATTCCCTAGGGGCCGAATGGCATGAACAAATGATCTACAATAACAAGGCTCAAAAGCTCTACATCCAGAGTACGGTTGAAGTTGTCAAGATCTGGCGTTTTTGTGAAGATGACCCACAAGAAGTTTTTGAAGACAAGTATTCTTCTCGCGTTATTGGCTTCCTTTATATCGATTTCCTCCCTGAGAATTATGTGTTTATACACAAGAGCAACAACCTTTTACCTATGACAAAATCAGAGGAGTTGTATTGGGAACAGTTCGTTGACAGCTGGGTAAACATTGCAATCACGGTATCGGGAGAGGTTCTCAAGGTAGCTAGTGCAGTGCTACGCTCCAAAAGATGGCTCTTTCGCATTTTCAAGACTAGAGATAAGACCAGTTGGTGGAAAAGAATGGATTCTTTGGGCGATGAGTCATTGATCTTAGACATGGGTATCACCGTTGTAGCCAAAGACATTCCAGGGATCAAGAGGAACTCTATCTATTTCAGTGGCGTCGGTTATGGTAGAAGGGATCCAGACCATATATTTGTCTATGATCTCACAACCCACGAGACTGAAACTTTGCCACAATCCATTTTGTCTCCCATTCACTTCTCTGATGCTCGTTGGTTCTTCCCGCACTAAGCTAGCTACAAGACATTAATTTCACTTACTAGATTTGCTTTAGGTTTAACTAACCTTTAGGGCTTAGAGGTTAAACTATTTTTTGGGCTTGGGTTTTTTTCTCCCATTAAATCAAGTGGGTGTCTTATGTTTAAAAGAATATATTTTGTCTCAAACTAATTTTGTTTCAGTCATATGGCTGCATAAATTATATTAATTATATATAGAATTTTGTTTCAATGAACATATATATGGCTGCGTAAATTATTTATCTTATCAAAGATCTTTCTCGTTGGAGTTGGTTCACAAAAGGGCTCGACTCACATTTTAGAATGAATGATCCATATATGCAGATGAAAATGAGACTTAAAAAATCGAACAATGATCCAAAAAGATAGAACAAAGGAAGAATCATAAGTAAGCATATTGTCTATACTTTAATTAGTTGTAGTCTTGTTCCTTGTGACCGTGAAGTTGAAGCAAAGGAAGATGCCATTTGGCTTTCCACTTGGCATTATCTCCGTTTGCATGAGACTATTTCTATGGTCTTTGTCTCTTTGGTTTCGTCTTCCCCATAAAATTATATCTTCTTTGTTAACTAAAATTTCATGTTGACAAAATAATATGATACTAATAACATTAAATACTCGCTATAACAAAAACTTGGCACTGAATCAGAAGTGTTACATTTTTAGGAATCCAACGTCTAAGGGGTGTATCCATGTTGGTGATAAGAATAAATGGATCATACTAGAATTATAATTATATTGAGACAAATGCAAATTTGAAACGATATGGTCACAAACTGAAAACTACTCTTCAAATGCTTCCGCGATCATCGAAATGAAAGCATTAAGTTTACCTCCCCCTTCTTCATGTTCGCCATTGTCTCCTTCTCCTTCCTCTTGGCCATTGTCTCCTTCATCTTGGCCATAGTCTCCTTCTTCTTCCTCCTCTTTACTAGCATCTCCTTCTTCTTCTTCTTTTGTCTTCTCCTCCTCCTCCTCTCCTCCTTGTCTCTCATTGCCACTGCCTCCTTGATTGCGTGGATGCTTAATCTTCTTCAGGGCGGCTCCAACACCAACCATTGCTGCAGCCATCTTCTCTCTTTTTGATCCTTCTTTCTTCTTGTCTTCCTCTTTCTCATCCTTTGAGTGGCGGTGGAGGTGGAATAGTCCTCTATGCTTATGCGATTTTTCCTTCTCTTCTTCTTGCGATGATTCTTTGGTGTTGATGACTCTTTTTACAGCCTCTACGGTTTTCTGTAACTGCTTCTCCATCGTCTCTCACTCTTTCTTTGTCTTTGTGTATTCCTTTTTTTCTTCTCCAAAAATATTAGCTTTGTTTGTAATATTGTTTTATGTTCAGTATGTGAATCTATCTTTATTATATAATGTTGAGTGTGTTCAAATTTTACGCGTTTGAGGTGAATGCATTCAAGTTTAACGCGTTCAAGTTCAGTGTAAGATAAAACATTACAAAATAATAACTCACCAGATTATAACACATATTAGTTAATAGAGTAGATTTTGACAAGTGTTAATTTTATTTTACAACTTTAAAAAGAAACATATATCTACAATTTTAGTATAGAAAGTTTCCATTTCTTTAAAAAATAACATAATTGGAATTTTACAGAATAATAATATCTGTCACAAAAAAATGTATATCTGTAAAATAACATAAGGGGAATTGTTTAGAATATAAGATATGGAAAAAGTAACTAATGAGAATTGTATAGAATACAAAATATGTAAAAGATACAAAATTTGTTAAATCCATTATTTGGAATTAATCTACCTCTTTTTTTTTTCTTTTTTTTGTGAGCGCACTAACTTCCTAATACCAAAAATATACTAAACTAGATGATAATTTGTGTTATTCAAGAGATTAAATGATTTATAAAATAAATTTAGTTGATAAACCATGAAAGTTTCGAACATTTGGTTTATAATCTTCCCATGTGCTCGGAGTCAACCGTTGATGATATCAAATTTAAGGTATAAATATTTGATTAATCATTATGATTTGTAATTGAAAGTACTTGCAGTTATTTACTTGGGTTAAAACTCGAGCATAACAAATTTTTGGTGTCACTATCAAGGACAAAATATGTCATAAACGAGACTAAAATAGAGTTTAACATAAAGTACAAACTTCTTCTCTTTTTTTTTTTTTTATTATTTTAGGCCATGGATTACAATGACTGATATAGGAAAATGAAGAGACTTTAAAATAATAATTTTATAGTTTATATGAATTAGAACTACAAAAATTCTAATTTATATATTATAACAAAAAAAAATTAATTAAATTGCATATTTTCTATTAATGTGAAATATATACAAATTCAACAAAAATTTCAAATTTGGAAAGACAAACATATTTCTTCCACAAACACAAAACCTACGCTATTAGGTGTTGGAAGACGATTCAAATAAGGCCCACTTTGTAAATCTCTGGCCCATACCATGATTGAAATCCAATGGTGGGTTTATCTACTCCTTCAAAAGATACCAAACAGTGACTAACACTTCGTGCAAAGATTCAATTAAACAATATAGGAGAATTAACACTCAAATCATATTCAGAGCTCAACATATACCACGAAAAACTCTAAGCAGATTTAAGATTTCTCTATACGGAGCCTGGATTTATACTACATCACTATATACACATACATGATTTTGAAATAAGATGATGAAAAATAACAAAATGGATGGTTACGTAACAATAATATGACCACTTAGTCCACTATAAAATTATATAATTCATGTGGCACACTTGAAAGAAATATGAAAAACAATATCTCCTTAATATAAACAGCTCCATGACCCTATTAAAGATAAACAATAACCATTACAAACAAGCAAGTAGATACGCCTATTTCTTCGATTCTTGAAGCAGTTTCAAGCTCCCCATTAATATTTTATCTATAATAATAATTTTTTACTAAATGTTTTACTACCTTTAAGACCAAAACACATTTAATTAAGACCAAAACCGAAGAATATGGCACATATATGGTTATCAGATTATTACTTTGATCCAAGATGAACATATCATTGATTTGTTTCATATCCCTTATAGCCTCTAAATCACTAAAACACACTAAAAACAAAAGAAATCTAACACCATGCTTCTTCTAATCATCACATCTTACATGATTAGCGTTAAAAGTGTCAGCAAATGCCAAACAAATTGTATATCCCAAAGTCCAACGTTCCTTCATCTAGCATTGACTGAAATGAAATGATAATCATAGTAAAACAGCAGTGATGTAGAACTAAGCTAATCAATAGACTAAGAGTAACGAACGAAACCAAATCCTTCACATCCAACTAATTAAATTCAAAGAACTCACCGCAATCATTCTCGACTGAGTAACTACTAGCATTTTCAAATCATGTGCGTTCTAGATCCGAGTTGCGCGATTCAAGTACACATCACCAACTGCAAGCTGATCTTTTCAAACACATATGAGCAATGTTTGGACAGATTCGTGACTACAGAGAATTCAGTTTCTCTTTGCGTGATTTAAGTGCTTGATTGTGTGAGTTGAGTTTATTGTCTGTGAATTAAGTTATGTGTATTTTCCTTGTCAAAAAAAAGAAAGTCATGTGTATTTTATTGGTTGTGATGTGTGTTTATGTAATGATATAAAAAAATTATTAATTGTTTTAAATATAATTTTAATCAATAATTGTTATATTATTATTTAAATAGAATACTGGGGTAAGGTGTTGAATTTTTATAAACATATAATGGGGGTGTTGAATAACAAATTCAACAGTTGAATATGTGCAATGAGGTTTTTGAATTGGGTGTTGAAAGTGATGTAGATTCACAAATGTTTAATTTATTCAACATGTTGAAAGTGAAAAAAGAAGGTTCATGACACCACGTGTCATTATCAGATTCGGTACTTCATATTTGTATCTCACCTTAATTATTTGAAGTTAATTGTCTCATAGTAATTATTTTTTTTGAAGACTACTTTTGATACCAAAATCAATCATTTTTTTTATTCTATAAATAGAGACTTGTTTCTTTTAATTTGGATACATTTTTTTCCTGATTTAGAGTGCAAAATAATCATTGTAAAATGTGAAAAAATGAATAAATGTTGAATTATTAGGTAGAAGAAAGAGAAGATGATGTGAAATATTTTTTTTTTTATATCAACCTCACATTACTAGCTGTTTGAGCCACAACTGGCCGGCCCAATAGCCAAATCCTGCATACTACAAGGAGGGAGACTCGATTCCGGGTGCACTGATGTTGTCTGCCTCATGTGAACTTACTATCTGCCACTAGGCCAAGACCACTTGTGTAGATGATGTGGAGTATTAAAAGTATAAAAGTAGGGTGTTGAATACATAACCATTGTAGATAGTCTAAGGGTGTTGAAATATTAGGTGGATGAGAGAGAAAGTGATGTGGAGTAGAAAAGGTGTTGATAAATTGGGCAATTGTACATAGTTTTAATGAGATATCTCTAAAAGAGTCAATAAATTACATGAATATGTTAAAAAATCTAAATTTTATAGCGATTTTGGGGAGAAAAGATAACCTCATAGAGGAAAGCGTAACTATGAAATACACGTGAATGAGGTCCAACGAGAGCTTCCACGTCTCATACAGGTCCAACGAGAGCTTCCACGTCTCATACAGTGCGAGAAGCGGGGTTATCCTACCACCGACTGATAAAGTTATGTTATTTTGTAGTTATTTATCTTTAATGACTAAAATATTTTATAAGTTTTAAAACTGCTTCACTTTTTTTCTTTTTTTGGTAATCGTTTGAGTTTTTTTTCATTTTTAAATAATTATTAAGAAAATACATAGTTTGGTTTTTGTTTGGTTTCATAATAAGTGTCAGTTAATTGTGATGTCCATTTTTCTTTTATTTAAACTAAGATATTTTAGACCGAGAGTTCGTATATCCCATCAAGCCCAAACTAATATATAATAAATTATCCGTTTAAATTGCTACTCGAACGTGTGATCTTTTGTATTACTCTAATATATGTTTTCAGCTTTTATGTCCATTTTAGACCATCTTTTAGACCACATCCATTGGTTATAATATGGATATTTAATTAAAAATTTTGATATAAACTTTAGACACTCTTTAAGAAAGAGAAGAGTGTCTTGGAGAAGATGCTAATCTTTTCCATTCCGTCATTTTGCTATTGGTTTTAATTCTTTTATAATTTGATATTTAATTTTTTTAATCAAATCCATAGGTACTGTACTTCTATCACCAATGGATGTGCTCTTAGGAGCAAACATGATCATGTGGATCTTAGGGAATAGACGTCCACCAATTCATTCATAGGTCATCTTCTCCTCCCTAACATAGTAAAATATGACATCATTTTAATTGGCTAAGTACGAACAAATGAGTTTTGAGTGAGACTAAAAATGTTTTTAGGTGAGAAAAATTGATATAAAAACCAAGTAGCAGTGGATGAAATTTTCAGAGTTGAAGAGGAATCATCTTGTGGTTTTTAGGTCATATATCATTATTTCTCAAATTTGAAATTATCTAGTTCTCTCATTTGATCAGTTGAAATAATATCACAGAACTCCATTACAAAAAAATTAAGGGATGGGTTATCCAACAATTACGCTTGTCATTTTCTTCAACGATACATAGCTGATGGTTAAGCAAGTACAACTCGGAAAACTGAAGTCCGAAACAAGATAATCTTGAAGTTACACAGACTTAACAGAATACAACTGAAAATCAAGAAAACAACCACACAAAGACACATACAGACTAAACAAGACAAAACCAAGAAGAAAGCACTTACAAATTACAACTACACTAAGACTCTAAAACTAAAACAGATCTAGCGAACTTAAACAAAAGGCCAAAAGAACAAGTAGTTACGCATGCAGCAAGTAAAGCATCACAATTCACCGAGATTCTTTCTTCTGATGCATCAACAAACTAAATCAATAAAGCAATGTGTCTTTACACTTCGCGAAAGAGAGGGTCAACTTAGTTAATCACGTAGCCAATCTTCTAGGCCAAATAGATGCAATAAACGTAGACCATTGTTAAAGTTTGTATGTTTTACAGAAATAACACTAATTGGTATCTCTAAATATAAATCAATTTATTATTATAAGGTCTATTAGTCAAACTTCATTTTATTGATCACTATAAATCTAATTAAAAATTATTTTCACTACAAGAATGGCGCGAGGTTGCGTCGGCCAAATGCGACGCAAAGTCGACGCAAAGAGGCTTTTGCGTTGGCTTTGCGTCGAACACGGATTCGACGCAACAAAATCGTCGCAAAGCCATGTTCGACGCAAAATCGACGCAAATTTGCGTCGTTACTGTTTCGACGCAAAGGCAACGCAAATTTGCGTCGGTTTTGCGTCGTTTACAAAAATCGTATTCGACGCAACTACGACGCAAATTAGCGTTGCCTTTGCGTCGTTCACAAAATAGGTATTCGACGCAAAACCGACGCTAATTTGCGTCGTAGTTGCGTCGTTAAAAAATTAGTATTTGACGCAAAACCGACGCAAATTAGCGTCGGTTTTGCGTCAAAGAGTTAAATTTCATACATGTTAATAATTAAATAAATAATTGTAATTCAGAAATTAATTTAAATAAAAAATTAATAATTATTAATTNCGAAAATTCAAATTTAAATTAAAATCTAAAAAAACAAAACATAATCCATTTGTATCAAAAAATAAAACAGAAAATTACAAAATAAATAAATCAAAAAGTGTTTTGGTTCCCGCGTTGGACATCTGGGATACCGGCTTCAGCCCGTAAGGTGGCCTCGCGGTCGCTGAGTTGGTCTTCGGTTGGATGCTGGATCGGAGTTGACCTCGGAGTTAGGTTGTTAATGGCCTGGAGGTAGATCGGGTTGTCCCCAACCATCATCTGAAGCACGTCGAGGAAGCCCCTCTCCCGAGCAAG
>OVAF01002743.1:0-14631 GCA_900406245.1 Odontarrhena argentea | reverse complement strand
TATATATATATATATATATATATATATATATAATAATAATCTTCAATTCATGTTATCAATCAAAGTTGGTTATATCCTTTTAAATGGTCTACCAATTATACTGTATGACCACATCTTTAGTCATAAATCTATTACTAATGAAGATTTCATGAACTTCTATTAAAAATCTATAATTTTTTCTATCGTCATTTTTCTCAAAAATCTGTTTAATGGCTTACCAACCATATTGTATGGCCACATTTTGACCTCTTTCTTTTACAATATCTTTTATCAACAAAACTCGGTGGAATTATTAACAATTTACGGTTAGTTTATTTTTCTTATCATATAGTTTTGTCAAAAATGGGTGAGAAATAACTAACAACAATGTTTTCTTGTAACGAATATTATATTTTACATTATCATAACCCATCTATAAATAAATAGTTTGTGATGTGAGATATTCTCTCAATTGGGTAAAATGCATAGACGCGTTTTTGGAATTGAGGAAAAAGAAAGAATGCAGAAATGGGAGGACAAAAGAAGTGAAACAGAGACAAATCAATTTTTTTTTTTTTTTTACGTAATGAAAAAGGCATGTGAGACAGGAGAAGTAATTGTCTGTAATAAAGACCACCGTAGTCACGAGTGTCTCCACATGACCGACCCCACATCTCTCCTCTCTTCCATACGTATACCCTTGTGGGCTCTACACTTTATTAAATCTTATCCATTTATTTTATTTCATCGCATAACTCGTTAATTAGTGTTATTATGTAGTTCAAAATAAAAATACTCACTACATTGTAACAAAGTTATATAATATAGAAAACCATAATTTTTTTTTTATAAGTCACATAATGATACTTTTTCACTTAAGGTATATTAAATTCACTAATTTGATATATATATTTAGTACGATTATTTTATTTGAATATTATCATCCATTCCATGAAATAATTATAGTACCATTATCGCTGTATTTTATTGCATTGTTTCATCATTAATTGGCTCTACTACTATTAAAAATTTCATATTATTACATTTGTTTTTCTCGTAATATACAAATATTTTGTCACAATCAATAAAAATGATAAGAATTATTAATTAAAGGTCAAAATAAAATAATAAGAAACCCGATAAAAAATTTGTGACAATTAACAATGCTAATAGTTCATCACTTTTGACATCATTTAACATAACATAATAAATAACACAATTTATATTTAAAAAAATCACAATACGTGAACAAACTAAGAAATCTTGATGATTTTATTTAATATTCTTTCAATTTTAAATTTCTGCGACTATTTTGTGATCAATGACATAAAAAAAAACCATAATTCCTAAGGTTATATATATATGCCTTAAATCTAGATCAAAAAAGGTTTTCAAATGGGGGAATATATGTGGTCCAAAAAAAAAAAAAAAAAAAATATATATATATATATATATATATATATATGTGGTCCAAACTTCCTTATTCATCTCTCTAGTGAGATAATATCCTCTATGAAAGTCCATATGGTCCATAATCATGTGGCTCTAATTACCTCCATAAACTAAAATGATTGTGTATTTAGTCTCGTGGGAAGTATATGTGGCTTAATTCTGATATATATATTNATAAATTTAAAAAAAAAAAAAAAAAAAAAAAATCTGATACATTCAAACCAAAATCAAGTAGAAAGAAAGGAATAAACGAGCATAATGTATTATTATGAATGCTCGATTATATAATAGAATTTTGTTCGAGGAAAAAAAAAAAGAATTTATAAGTTGGTACGACTTCCAAACTACTCAAAGAAACACCAATCATGGCGTTATCATCTTCATCTATAAAAGAAAAATAGTCAAATTTTGCATGTCACGTCACATTGTACATAATACACCATCAAGGCATCACTATAATTTATTTGAGTTTCTATATGATATTCTAACGTTTTGTAAAAAAATATAAACGATACTATTATCACAAAACGATACAGTTAGCTACTATATCCACATACAAAACTCTCGTTTTAATAAATACTATTAAAATGTCAAATTATCTAATTACATCACACTATTTTCAATTATTAAAAGAAAAAGATTCCCATACAAAACGTAGTGATAGTGATCTTATTTTATACCCGATATAAAACTCATGCAATAATACTTTAAAATCAGGTTACACATAATCATGTATACTAATTAATACGAATGTTTTTTAAATTATTATCAAGGCGACAAAAACAAAAACTAGAAAATTACAAACACATGAAGATAGAAAAAAAGTAGGTTAAAGTCATCACATGTGTTCTCACAAAACAAGACTCCTTTTGTTGAACGTTACTGTTGGACATGAGATTCACGCAAATCCTATGCGACAAATAAATTTTCTTTGTAATTTTTAAAGTTTAAAAGCAAAAAAAAAAGGTACAATTATTTTCATATTGAATTTAAATGACTATTAATGTGAATAATAACACATTAGTCCAATTTATTGGACCCACGTTAATAACGATGTCTCGAATAACCAATACCCCACCAAACAATTCAGACAATATTTTCTTGTTTCTTTATGCATGTGAGATATTATTATTTTTTTTTTTTTTCATCTAAACTTTGAATATATATAACTAAAGGAAGGACCAAGTTGTGATACAGCATTTGAAAACACAAGAAAACCTCAAATAGAGGAACCAGTCAACCTCAAAACAAGGAGAGGGACTTATATACCAAAAAACTCTATTTACCCCAAAAAATAGGCCTTTAAACAGAAGGCAAGAGGTTCTCAGAGGCAAAGATGTGATTGAGCCAGAAAGGGTAACCTTTGGCCACATAAGACTGGAGTCTGAACTCCTTAGTCACACTTTGCGCTATGAGAACCGCCCCTCTATTAGCAGCTTGAGTGACCACACTCAAAGACGAACTACTAAAAGCCTGAAGAGTAAAAATGATCTCAGAAGCTTGAAAAAGGAAAGAAGGCCAAGCAGGAGGCCTGATAACTGCTCCAAAGAACTCCTGATCATTTGTTTCAAAAATGATTTTGTCCACATGATGACTAGCCATACTCTCCAAAGCCCAAAGGGTGCACACAAACTTGTTTTCATCCTTACTTTGCATATGACCAAAAGCCCTGCGGCTGTGGAGCAAAACTTTCCCACTATGATCCCTCAGAACCCAAGCTCCCCCACCTAACTGATTTCTTTTATCCCATGATTGAGCAAAGTTACATTTAAACCATCCTGCAGGAGGAGGCTTCCAACCATGAGAATCAGAATGAACAGTAACAGTGTCAGGCAAGGCATTAGGGGAAGCTAGTTCCTGAGCTAAAAACCAGTCCTGAGAGTCTTGTTTGATTTTTTTCACAGTTTGCAGGGGACAAAAACATATCCCTTCTATGATCAAACTATTCCTATTCTTCCAAATAGTCCATAAAATCCAGGGAAAGGTTCTTCTAGTTTCAACATCAAACTCAGAACTTCTACTCAAAAGGAACAAGTGATAAAAGTTCGAGAAAATAGAACCTGGAGTAAAGCCATACTGAGGAGATGGGAAATCACTGAGAGCCCAAATTTGTCTTGCTGCTGAACAATCAAACAACACATGACTAATACTCTCCCCTTCCAGACCACAAACTTGGCACCTTGAATCCACCTTAATGCCTCTAGGAGCCAGCTTATCAACTACTGGAATTGCACCAGATAAAGCTTTCCACATAAAATTTTTGATCTTAGCAGGAGCTGAAATTGACCAAACCTCATCTTTTAGAGCATTTATGGAGGGCCTAGCTGATAATTCCTGCACCAGAACCTTATTCTTCTCCTGACTAGCCACTAAGAACCCTGACTTTACAGTGTAATCGCCACTCCTATTGAAATCCCAAACCCAAAACTCATCCATAGAGATCACTGGTCTTTTTGAGATGATGAGCTCTACATCAATTGGAAAGAAAAGTTCATCCAAAAGAGGTTTGTTCCAGTTTCTTATCCCAGGATCAATAAGATCTTTGACCAAAAGATTTAGATCAATGGAGAATTGCTTCATCAGGGGAATTCTCGGAATTGTATCAGGAATCCAAGGATGTGTCCAAACACTAATCGAAGCCCCATTCCCAATCCTTTTCTTGAGCCCCACCTCTAACAGATCCCTCCCATATAAAATGCTCTTCCAAGCAAAAGAAGGCCTTTTGCATAGTTCCACATCCAAGAATTCTTCATCAACAAAATACCTACTTTTGAGAATTTGAGCAAAGAGGCTGTCTGGTTGTTTTAGAACTCTCCAGGCTTGTTTAGCCAATAGTGCTTGGTTAAAGCATTCTATATCCCTAAACCCCAAGCCACCAACCTCTTTATCTAGGCATAACTTTTCCCAGCTTATCCAGTGAATTTTCCTTTTTTCCTCAACCGAATTCCACCAAAACTCAGACATGGCACTAACCAAAGAAGAGATAGTACCTTTGGGAAGTCTGAAACAAGACATCGCATGCACTGGCATGGCAAGTGCAACAGTTTTGAGCAACACTTCCTTTCCTCCCAAGGACAAAGTTCTAGCAAACCACCCAGAGACTTTGGACTTCAAACTGTCGTTGAGGAAAGCTAACATCTCAATCTTTGAACCACTGAAGCATTCTGGTAGACCCAAATAAGTACCAGCCCCTCCCTCATTTGAGATACCCATAATATCTTTAATCTCCATTTTATCCTGATCTTTAATCTGAGCCCCAAAGGTGATTGAAGATTTCTGAGAATTAACTTGTTGACCAGTGGCTTGTCCATAAACCTCTAAAATTCTTTTCAATTCTTTGGCTTGACTCTGATTAGCTTTGCATAAGAACAAGCTATCATCTGCAAACAGCAGATGATGAACTGATGGTCCAGTTGATGAAAATCTGATTCCTTGAATCCTCCCTTGAATTTCAGCCTGATTTAGCAAGTGTGTGAGGCTCTCAGTGCACAAGACAAAAAGAAAAGGAGACAAAGGATCTCCTTGGCGTAGGCCTCTTTGTGGAACTATCATCCCAAAAGGCTGATTGTTGATCAGAACAGAATAAGTGACTGAAGAGATGCAGGCCAAAATCCACTGAACCCACTGATGATGAAACCCCATAGCTAGCAGAAGGGCTTTTAAGAAAGACCATTCAACCCTGTCATAAGCTTTTGACATATCAGATTTAATAGCCATAAACTCAGAATCAATAGGAGAAAGGGTTCTCAAACTATGAATCAGTTCATGTGCCACTATAATGTTATCTGATATCAACCTTTGAGAAACAAAAGCAGATTGTGTGGGAGAGACCAAACTAGGAAGAAAGGGCTTAAGTCTTTTCACCATGATTTTTGAGAGGATCTTGTAAAGTACTGAACACAGACTGATGGGTCTTAGATCACTCATAAGACAAGCATTTGGTTTCTTGGGAATCAGACACAGGTGAGTATAATTCCAGTCATGAGGCAAAATACCTTGAGAGAAAAAACTCTGAATCTCCCTTGTCACTTGATCTCCTACAATGCTCCAGTACTGTTGATAAAAAAACCCTGTCATCCCATCAGGACCTGGGGCACTACAAGGTTTGATATCAAAAACAGCCTCTCTGACATCCTCTTTGGTAACTGGGGCTATCAGTTGATTGTTCATCTCAGTAGAAACTCTTGCAGGAAAATTAGCAAACAATTCCTGAAAAGAGCTTGGATTCCCTGAAGAAAACAAAGCTTCAAAATAATCTATAGCCACATCACCTTTGCCCGCCTCAGATCTCATCGTGTTCCCTTGACTATCCAAGAGTTTATCAAGACTTTGTCTAGCTCGATTTTCCTTGACTGAGGCATGGAAGAACTTGGTGTTCCCATCTCCCTCTTTCAACCAAGTAGCCCTACTTTTCTGCTTCCAAAAGTTCTCTTCTTCTCTGTAAGCCTGTACCAAGTCCTTTTTGATATCTTTAATGACAAAAAAGGAAGAACCTCCTGATGTCTGCGCTTCTTCCAACAGGTGTTCCAATTGGTGAATTGAATCCCTTGCATTAACATTATTTTCCTTTTTCCATTTGCTGAGCAGCTTTCTACTGATCCTTAGCCTATCAGAAACACTATCACAACCAGCAGGGAGAGAGGAAGACCAAGCAGACATGATAGCTTCCTGAACCAAAGGTTTGCCAAACATCCTCTTATCAAATCTGAACTGACCCCTGTAAACATCTTGTGATGAAACCAATTTGACCAAAACAGGTCTATGGTCAGAGCCCCTCTTCTCCAAAAAAGCTTGATTAGAAGCAGGAAACCTTTTGAGCCATTCAATATTTCCAAAACATCTATCCAGTCTGCTCTGAATCCACATCTTGTTTCTCCAGCCTCCCCAAGTGAATCCATTACCATGACTGGTTAGTTCTTCCATCTGACAACACTTTATCAAATTAACAAAGGGACAGAACGAACCATCATCTCTTGTAGGACCTCCCATCTTCTCCCCATTATGCAAAATATCATTGAAATCACCCACCATACACCATTTATCTTTCCTGATTATCCCTATTCTTGATACTCTTTCCCACAACAAATGTCTCTGCTTCAAACAAGGATGACCATATATACAGGAGATAAAAAAAGAAACTGACCCAAACTGTACAAAGCAATCCAGAAGATTCTTGTTGGAGAACAGAATATTAACCTCAACTGATCTCTTCCAGAACAAGGCAAGTCCACCACTCAAACCTTCAGGATCCACTGTGAAAACTCTATCATACCCGAGACTGACTTGAAGATCTACTAATATATTTCTACAATTTTTGGTTTCCATAAGGAACAAAAGCTCTGGAAAGTGTTTTTTACGCAATTCCAGAAGCCTTGGAATTGTCAAGTCACAGGACCGTCCCACTCCTTGACAATTCCAGCTGATAAAGCTCATTATTGTTCAGGCAGTCCCCCCTTTGGGACCACCTCTTGGTTGATACGCTTCACAGCACCTTGGACCATTAAATCACCTTCAGGGGCCTTTCTCTTCAAAGAACCACTACTCTTTGCTTCTTGCTTTTGTCTACCCCCAACAAGTACAGGACTACCCAAAGGAGGTTTCTGAATCCTGCCACGTTTTCCAGGCCTTCTTCTAGTCTTGGAGGATCTAGACACAGTCCCGGAAGATGAAGCTGAAAAAGAATAAAGCCCATCTCCCGTTGAACCAAGCCTGTTCACTCCACCATCTAAGTCAAACACTGACTCTGTAGACCTAGAAAGAGGTAAAGACAAACTAGACTCCAACTTTGAACCTTCTGTAATTTCTGAGATGACTGGAATCTCTCCCTGAACTTCCTTATCTTCTTCTTTATCCAACCTTTCCTTCATGGAGTAATCAAAAACTCTACCTTTCCCTTTGTCTACATCTGGAATCACCACTGGAATAGGCTCCAAACTGAGCATGGATTTCTGAGCCATAAGGTCATTCTGAATATCAGCTATAGATTTCTTGATTCTCTCTTCCCTGATCATCCTTTCATCCACATTAGCTACCATGAGATACTGTCTCATACCTTCCAAGACTTCTTGAGCAATCCTTGGTCTTCCATTTAAGGGATTCTTGCCAACTTGTTCTTCCTTAAGAACTCCAAAGAGGGGATCTGTCGGTTTCAAAACTGGCTCATATTCTTTCTTTGAACCTGAAGAAGAACCCTTCGAATCTTTATTCCCTTTTTCCAAAGATCTGAGAAAGAGTGGGCACTGTCCTTGCTCATGAATGAGCCTTTGACATGTATAACATCTTTTTTGAACTCGCTCATAGTGGAATTTGATTCTTGCAGAGCCCCCACCTTTAGGAAGATTGAAAACTCGAGATGGACTAAGTGGAGCTGAGACTTCAAATTTAATCAAAGCCCTGACATACTCCCTGATCTGAGATTTGACCTTGTCAAAGGCAAAAACCTTAACTTTCCCGATGGTATCACCAATAAACATCAGTGTCTCTTCCGTGTAATTGTTCACCGGAATCTCCCTAATCTGAACCCAAATCAAGACAGACTGAAGAAAATCATCCGGAGGAACAGGGGACCAACGTTCCAAAGCAATACCCCATTCATTGAAGGTATGGAACCCTTGATTTAAGATACCTTCCAAATCCTCTTCATTCTGGAAAATAAATTGGAAACGTTCCTTAGACAACGCTATACCTCGCACTCGATTGAAGACTTCCCACTTGCGCGGAAGATTCTGAATTAACTTAGACACACTCTGACAATCCGGGTTGAGAATACGACCAACCAGACTGAGCCGATTGCTCTCACTTGAGGAAAACTGCGGTAAATCAGGGATATCAACCGCAATCTCTTCATCATCTATCGAGAGCTCCATTAAGGCGCGATCAATAGCAGAAGACATATCGGGGAAACCTCAAAAAACCAAACCCAGAACTAGGGTTCTTCAGCAACACTGAACAGTTGAGAATAGTGGACAAGAAAAACACCCAAACTGAATGAAGCAGACGATTCCACTCAGAAACGTTACTTTTTCACTTAAACCAAACCTTCTAACTCAAAAGGAGAGTCCTATACCCAAATAAGGGAAGCTTTTTAGTTTTTCTATATGCCTAGCATGTGAGATATTATTTTATTGGCTGAGAAAAAGATTAAAAAAAAAATTGATTTAGTACTATTTGGTACAGAATAAATTTAGTTTAAAATCTTTCCACCATGTGATCTTCACATTAAGTATATACATAAGGAATCTCAAGTAGTTACTTACACACGTGTGTATATTTTAACATTATAATGTACCTCTCTTCATAATGTTACAGTTATTTTTTTTTTTTTTTTTTGGTGACAATTTTACAGTTAGTTATTCACTAAAAATGTGTGGAGTATTCAAATTTGGAGACAAATTCAAAGACAACCGAGATTTAAGAGTATATGGATCAGAGAAAAAATAGCTTAATTAATAGGTTTGATTAGTCCAACGACATTTCAAATTTACTATTTTGCTAGATAAACATATAAGTAACGAGATTTTTTTTTTTTTTTTGTACAAAATATGTATGAAATTAAGTTCAAACTCGATGATATAATAATGATACTCACATAAACCGCTAGATTAAAAAATTTAGATGGAATAATGAGTTTGATATATTAATTTATTTGATACCGTAATTTTCTATAAAAAAATTTATTATCATTTACTGAGGTTTTCTTCTTTAGTTTTTGTTTACCGTTTTTTTGTGATTAAAAAACGATATTAACACAAACCGGTAAACTACAAGTCTTGATCAATTAAGAAGATTAGTAATATTTTAGTTACAAAATAAACAAAGAGATTCTGATTTGTTTAAATTGTTGTTTTAATTAGGAAAGAAACAATCAAAGTACCTGATCTTAAAATCAGGTAACAAAGTAATAATCCACAGATTAATCGGAGTTTCCAAATTTCTAAACATTTGATGAAAACTTAACCATGGTTTAATCTCATAACTCAAGTTTAAAATACTTTGCATAAGTAAACCAAACCATAGTTGAGTTTTTTTAAAAAGAGCCTTTTCATACGAACTTACTCTTCTCCTTCTCTCTCTTTCTCTTTAACTGCATCTTCTTTCTTCAACCTCTTCTTGTTTTCATACTCTGTCTCATGACTTTTCTTGTTCCTTTAAAATTCGTCCTCAATTGTTAACAAAATTCACTTTCTTGCAAAGAATCAAAGCTTTCTTTTTTCTTGGTGGGTTTTTTTCATTTCATCTTATCTTGGCCTCTCTTTTATTTTTTTAGAGAAACTCTGTTTTGTATGGTTCCAAGAATCATGAATATGAATGATTTGGGATGGGATGATGAAGAGAAATCTGTAGTTAATGCAGTTTTAGGGAATTTAGCAACTGATTTTCTGAAAGCAAACTCAAATTCAAATCAGAATCTGTTTCTGGTTATGGGAACAGATGATAGTTTGAATAAGAATCTCTCTAGTCTTGTAGATTGGCCAAACTCTGAGAATTTTTGTTGGAACTATGCTATTTTCTGGCAGCAAACTATGTCTAGATCAGGACAACAAGTCTTAGGTTGGGCTGATGGGTGTTGTAGAGAGCCTAATGAAGAGGAAGAATCAAAATTAGGCAAAGTTTATAGTTTTAATACTCTTGGATTAGAGGAAGAGACGTGGCAAGATATGAGGAAGAGAGTTTTGCAGAAGCTTCATAGGTTGTTTGGTGGTTCTGATGAAGATAATTATGCTTTGAGCTTAGAGAAAGTTACAGCTACTGAGATTTTCTTCTTGGCTTCAATGTATTTCAACTTTAATTACGGAGAAGGCGGTCCAGGGAAGTGTTTTGCTTCGGGTAGACATATGTGGATATCGGATGCAGTTAGCTTGGACTCGGGGTATTGTTATCGGTCTTTTATGGCGAAATCCGCGGGTATTAGGACGATTGTTATGGTTCCTACTGATACTGGTGTTCTTGAGCTTGGTTCTGTTTGGTCTTTACCTGAAAATATAGAGTTGGTCAAGTCTGTTCAAGCTTTGTTTATGAGAAGGGTTAAGCCTCCTCCGATGGTGACTTCGAATGCAAACATGAGTAATGGTGGGATTCACAAACTTTTCGGGCAGGATTTGAATAACAACTCGGAACAAGGAGCTGATCATCACGCGTATCCTAAGAAGCTCGATGTTCGAAAACTGGATCCTCAGAGTTGGGAAGGCTATAATAACAATGGTTCAACATTTGGTTACACATCTCAGAGAGTAGATGTGAAAGTGCACGAGAATGTGAATGTTGTTTTAGATGATAACAACAATTACAAGAAGCAGATCGAGTTTGCCGGATCATCAATAGCAGCTTCATCGAATCCATCTACAAACACTCAATTGGAGAAGTCAGAGTCTTGTACCGCAAAAAGACCAGCGAACTTGTTACCAGCAGGAGCAGGAACAGTTTCTGTTATCGATGAGAAGAGACCGAGAAAGCGAGGAAGAAAGCCAGCAAACGGAAGAGAAGAGCCGTTAAACCATGTAGAAGCCGAAAGACAAAGACGCGAGAAGCTTAACCAAAGATTCTACGCTTTACGCTCAGTTGTTCCAAACATTTCCAAAATGGACAAAGCTTCTCTTCTCGGAGACGCGATTTCTTACATCAAAGAGCTTCAAGAAAAGGTAAAGACCATGGAATCTGAAAGAGTAGGAACAGAGAGCAGCGTATCAGGGACAGTAGAAAGTCCGGAAATCGACATTCAAGCTGTTAACGAAGAGGTTGTCGTTAAAGTAATATCGCCGTTAGATTCACATCCAACTTCGAGAATCATACAAGCAATGAGAAACTCAGAGGTTAATGTAATGGACTCTAAGCTAACATTAGCCGAAGACACAATGCTTCATACTTTTGTGATCAAGTCTAGTAACGGGTCTGATCCATTGACGAAAGAGAAACTTACAGCCGCGGTTTACCCTGAAATGAACTCGATGCAGCATCAGCCATTACCATCTTCTAGTTCACAGATTTCTGGTGATTTTTAGCTTCTTTCTCTTTTGTTTAGTATAGAAAGTTTAAAGGGTTTCTACTAGAAAATAGATAAATCTTTCTTAGAGTGAAAGGAATCTAGTTTTGGTATATTTTGCTAACGTTATTATACCTATATTGATCATTAATTCACATATTTGTATCTTGGGAAATACTTTTCCGATCAAAATAAGTATGAGATATATTGACTTTTTCTTTCTTCGAAATTATGGATGCTTTTTTTTGTGATACATGTCCATGTGTTTCTTGAATTTTTATAAAAAATGTCTTCTGTTTTTTTTTGTCAGCAAATGTCTATAAATTCAAGAGAACTATATAAGTTCAAAGCAAAATCAGACTCTGAATATTGAAAATCGACAAAATAAAAATTAATTTCATTTTTTTTTTGTGTTAAATAGAGAAATAACTAAGTAAGATATTTATTTTTAATATTATTCGTGATAAAAAAAAAAAATTGATCACCTATTAGTGATGAAAACTAAATAATAAATTATATATACATAGAGCATGTCGATTACTATGAGTCTAATACTACTACAAATGAATGTAAAATACTATAAATCTATTTGTAGATGATAAATTTATCAAGAACATTCTTACATTCCACTATTCTTGTTTCCCATAATTATTTGCCCTCTCATCAAATATGATCTCATTGAGAGATATAAATACATTAGTTGACATTTGTATTATAAATATATTGTAAGTCGTGAAATGTTAGTTCTTTTTGTCTATTGGGCTTCATTTTAGAATTATTGGGCTTGTTGTAAATCTACAAAGCCCAACTTCCTCAATGCTTCATCTCTCTCCTCCACGAAGCTTCTTCTCTGAATTCTTCTTCGCTTAGGGTTCTTTCTCAGATCAGATCCAACTTCTCCGGCTTGATTCTCTCCTCCGTCGCGATGGCTCTCCGACGATCTATCCTTGACCTCCACCGTCAAACCTCTGCCTTCAAATCTCTACCTTTCTCGATGAGTCACATCTCCGCCGCTTCTTCCCCCACCGTCACGAGAAACCCAATCGGAAGAGACCTCTCTTCGATTCCATTTTCCCTAGCCCAGAAACTCAAACCCGACTCAACCAGCCGTTCGATTTCATCAATTCGTCAATCTGATCTCGAAATGGCGAAGAATTTGACTCGTCTTCAATCTTCTCGAGGTTACACTACTCGCTCTTACTTACCGAAACTTCATTTGCTTTACCATATCAATGAAGGAATGGAAGAGATTTTGGCGGATTATGTTCATCAAGAAATGACTAGGAATTTGATGGTGATCTCTTTGGGATTGTTCCAGTTCATCGTTATCAAAGATGTTTTCGTGTTTCTTTTCTATTGAGAACTTAATTAGATGTTGATGAATAAGAACATGATGGTGCAATCGCATCTTTGGCTTCAAAATCTGTTTTTTTTCTCAAAGTTTGATGTATTTGGTTCAGTGTGTATTGAAGTCCTGTTTAGTTTCTTGTCTTTGATGTCAGGAGTTCGTTCCTGAGGCTTTGAAGGGATATGTTTAAGACTATCTCTCTGTTAAGCTTTTGATTGAATAAAGAGAACTTTTCGTAGATTTGTTCTTTGTGATCCTGGAGTGTGATTAATCTCTATGGTTGCGTTTTCGTGTATTGATTCCATTTTCGCTGCTTTTTGAGGTTTAGCTGTACTGGAGAGACACAGGTTTATTGAGTAGTGTATAGGAAGCTCTTCTCGATCAATCGATTGAGTGTTGTAGTAGAACGATGTGGTTTTCTCTAAGTAGGTTACTTTGAATTTCAGAGATTGCTCCCATTTTGGCCTCGCGATTTTGCTTTATCGGAATCATAAGCTAGAGAAAGTCTAGGTTGATATGGGTTTGAGTAGTATATGGAGCTCTTCTGGATCACTCTTGAGTGTTGAAGTAGAATGGTGTGGTAGTGGTTTCTTCTAAGTATATTACTTTGAGTCTCAGAGATTGTTCCCATTTTGGTCTATATGTATTCATGATTAAGCTTTACTGAACTCATATGCTGGAGAAACTCTAGGATGATATGTTTAGTAGTATAGGAAGCTCTTCTGGAGCAATCAATGGAGTCGTGACACCGAGATTATTTTCATTGTTAGAGACTGTCTGGTTGTTGGATTTGGTGTGATCTTGTAGTTGATATAAAGGCTATTGAAGACTTTGAAGAAGTCGTACACCGAGAATTGCTCTGTTTTACATAGATATTAGATCAAACATGAGATTCCAGAGAAATTAGCTATCAAATTGGGTCTTGGATGTTCATGAACAAGGTGAAACGTCAAATAGGACAGAGATCTGAAATAATCAAAGATAGAGATCTACCTTGGTCCTAACCGGTGGCATGTAAAATGACATGTCAATGTAAACAAGTTTGAAACAGTATGATCGCAAATTCCAAATTGAGATAGAGACGTTCATTGAAGTTTGAGTGATATTTATCAACTTCGACTCTTTCCCCTTATACCACAACGTGCAAACATAAATGCCAAGATCAAATAGAGTTGAAAATGTAACTTTCATTACTAGTCATATCAAGGTTTTATCCGGTTTAGTTCATTTTCTTACCAAGTTGGTTTTATTCACCCACCAAAAAGCAAAACCGATTCGGTTATGATGATTACTATTAATTCCTAAACCATAATAACTAACAAGGCCCAATTCTAGAGCTCTAGGCCCACACCAATGACATTTCGGTTACATAACCGGTCTAGTGACTTCGATTCTCATTAAAACTCTCTTTCAAACCGAAAATTTAAGTTTACATACCAATCCTTATCCTAAACAGGCCCCGTTCGTTTTTGTTGCTGGCTGCAATATCTAGATGCTGCATCCAAACGCAGCATCTGAATATTGAGTCAAGATGTTGTTCTTTTTTTTTTTTTACTTTTATATTCAGATGTAGCATCTAGATGCAAGTTTGTTCATTTTTGCGTTTGTAGTTTGCGTTTAGATGTTATCAATAAAAAAAAGACTAAAGGTTTTAATTTTAATTTTAATTTTAATTTCAATTTTAATTTTAATTTTAATTTTAATTTCAATTTTAATTTCAATTTTGATTTCGATTTCGATTTCGATTTCGATTTGGATTTCGATTTTGATTTCGATTTTGATTTCGATTTTGATTTCGATTTTGATTTTGATTTTGATTTTCATTTTGATTTTGATTTTGATTTTGATTTTAATTTTAATTTTAATTTTAATT
>OVAF01002742.1:0-14631 GCA_900406245.1 Odontarrhena argentea | reverse complement strand
AAAACCTAAAACATCATCTAATTTGATACAAAAAAAACTCTTAAAACCTCATCTAATATGAGACAGAGGGAGTATATTATTTGAGAAGTAGATTTTCAAAAAAATGATGACTCAATGATGTCTCAATGATGACTTGGCTAAAAAATTATGACTCAATGATGACATGGCTTTAAAAAATGATGACTCAATGATGACATGTCTATTTCATTGTTAATTATTGGTTCCTTTACGATCAATATTCTCTAATTGCACAAATTACCTTAATTTCTTTTGAAAATTTACAAGATCCGAAAATTTATTAAACTATTTTAGTTTAATTCCAAAAATTTATAATAACCTTTATTTGTGCATAAATATCATAACTTCGTAAAATAATATTTTTTGAAAAATATTTATATTTTTATATATTATTTTCATATATAGTACACGCATTTAAAAATTCTTTTATACATTTAAAATTTCATTTGTACATAAATATCATATTTCATAAAATAATAATTTTACACAAATATGTTGTATTTTATTCTCTATATAACGAATATTTTATCTTATATAATCTTAAAATATTTACATATATAAATATATTCTATTTTCGTAAAATAATAAATTTACACAAATATGTTATTCTATATAATTTCATAATATTGACATATATAATACCCGAATTTTTTAAATATATTTGTTAACATAATCAAAATCATAAATTCTCATCATTATTATAATATGTTATTTTCTTAAAATCAGACCTAAAAATCAGCTCTTAATGTTTCCAATATTTCATCCACATACATTACATAATTACCTTCTAAAAAATAAAGCAAATCATGCCTATCTTTACTCTAACTTTTCCAAAAGATATATATATATATATATATCATAATATATTCTAAGATATTGTCTATGAAAATGCCAGTATTTTGGAAAAAAATTTATTCTTTTACCATTGTCTTATAAATAAACACGTTATCTTTCACAAACCAAAACTATATTACATAAACAAAGCTCTTCTCTAATGGCTGAAAATACCTTACAAATTATTCATATTTTCAACCATCTCAAAACCACATGTTATGGAATATTCGGATTGAATTTCACCAAGAAGATCGAATTGGACGGTTCATAATAAGGTTAGAGGTTTTGTTCTTTTTTCCGTTTTAAATTTATTATTATATGTTTATATTTGCATTTGTTCTTTATTTTCATACTTTTGACGAATGTGTTTTAATTTAATTCTTAATTTTTCATATTATAGGTGTTGCAGTCATGGAAAGAGATGAATGATTTGAATGAAGAGACTACAAATTACATTCTTGCTAATGAACATGTAGGTAGTTTTTATTGATTTTAATTTTCGAATTACGTTTTGCATATTTTTTTAATATTCCACATTTGTCTACTTTTTCCTTTATTTATGTAGGGTGGAGGCATCTTTAGTTGATGATTATACACCTAAATATTTTCAATGTTTGGTCGTGAATGAATGGTATAAGTTCAAAAAATTCATCGTTTTCTCTGCCTCCAGAAAAAATAGATGTTCTAATAAGTACATCGCTGAATTGAATCATGATACTGAAATCACGAGGTTACATTCAAAAGGTCATAGAAAGTATCATGATTTTATTAATTTTTAATTGATTCATAAGCAATACCTTCACACTGATTTCTTAGTTGGCGAGCCTTTATGTTCATAAACTTTCTTATTCGTGATTAATATTTTGGTTATTAACTTTATTTTATCCTATATATTATTTTGTAGACATAATCGGTTTGACCGTGAAAGTTCAGGCTATCCATCAATTAAAAACATTATCATCTAAAGATTTGATGTGGAAAACATCCAATGTTGATCGATAAGACTGTACATATATTTCAAGATAATTATGATGATGTCAATTTCCCAAAGGTTTATGTTCATGATGATAGGTAGTCAATAAGGTCTTTCGTTTATATAACCAAATTTATCAGTTTTTTAAAAAATATATGGTACATTTATACATTATATGCTATTTTTATAAAAACTTTCAGGGGTGATCATCTTCATATATTGTGAGTTAGATGAAATCCATGGTAGAATCTTTCTTGTAAACTATTTAGCTCTCCTTCATAATGATGATAATTGTTTGATTAATCCAGTCTTCACACACGGTCAGCTTTATCTCGCAGGGTCACGAGTGAAATCAAGATCAGGCTCGAAAATACTCATCACTGACAAGGAACGAAAGCCGCAGAAAAAAACAATCATTGTCGTTTATGATGAAGTTTTCCAGAATATCAAATAATCTTTCAAATATTTACATTCATATCAAACAATTCGTTTGTTGCTTTACCGAGTTTAAAAGAATGCAATTAGGTTTCAGTTACTATATACGCAAATTTATCAACATTCAAATTAACAAATGGATAAACAAAATAATAACTTTATTTACCCGCGTATCACGCGGCAAGCGGGCAGACATCTAGTATATTAATAAAAATCTTCGGTCCCAAGTCGGGCCAATGTAAAAAATGACAGCTTTCGATAAAATGATAAAATAATAATTTTTTTAAAACTACAGTGTAAAATATAGTCCCAATAATAGCATAAATTAATAATCATAAATCTTAGACATATATATATATACATATTATATATATATATGTATTTAAAAAATTATAGTAAAATACGATGTGATGTATATATTTTTTTACTAAGTTTACTTGTTGAAATGAGTCACTAAATTTTCTTACTTTGTCATCTCAATTTGTTTCTAACTATTGAGAAGAGTTCTTGCGAGAACTATCTTTATTATATGTAACCTACTTTGAATATTATTATTTCATCTTTGTCATCATCAATATTACGTAGACATAATTTTTTTATCTTTTAAGTTTTGAGTATGTATCATTTTCGTTGTTCGGATTAAGTGACCTATTAACATCTATTCTATTGTAATAACTAAAATTATTATCACAATATTTCCTTGATCAAAACTATTGACACAATGTGGAATCGTATGAATGTATAAATAATAAAATATAAAAGTGTTAAATACATTATAGTTTTAGAAGAATTTATGTGAAATTTAAGATAAAGTACATATTTAAAATAAAATTAAAAAATATAATAAACTAATAAAACCCTCTATAAATTAATATCTCTATAAATTAATAATTTTTCCAAGTTCCAATATTATTAATTTACAGAGGTTTTACTGTATCAATTTACGGTGGTTCATCATCGGTTAAAAAATATTTATGAAATAATATGATATATTTGTAAAAATGAAATCAAAGCAAATATCTGATATTTAGAAAGATATTTATGATTTACTTTACTTTAATATTGATATCTCATTATAATTTGTGCTTTTAATTTTTTTTTTTTTAATATAAATATCCTAATTATTGAATCGAATTCAATGAATACCGTATCAAAACGGATTAACCGGATTTCTTCCCCAGTTATAACATGTTAAAGTGTTGTCTATCGAGAAGCCAACTAGTATGACTTAGGAAATTTACTTTTGACTTGGAAACTTATTATGGAGTCAAATCAATGATTGTATTTTTGTCCAAAAAATTATTGTTAAGACTTTTCGAAAGCAAGCAAGGATTTTAATATGCTATATTCAAAAACTTAATGAGAGAAGAAGACGTTTTCAAAGCTAATTTAGAAATAGTTCTAGTTTTATCTCTAATTCTAAACTCTTTTTTTTTTGGTTAACAAAATTCTAAAAATAGTTAAGATAAGAGTTAAAAATGAGGATACAGTCAAAAGATCAAATTATGCTTTGATCATAACTTTTATTGATAATAATTTAGAAATGTTCTCAATAATAAAAAAAAAACAGATCAAAGGATTCATTCTGATTATATATTTTTTTCTATCGTAAGAGATGCTTTATCTCTTTCAAAAAAGCTTTTTAGAACATTTTTTTTCTTTTGTGATACAATATTTCTTTTATGTTTGCTTAATACTAAGCTAGTACTTAAACAAAATTTAGTGTGCAATGAATCATTCTTATCCCAACACTAAACAAACTCATGAGTGCTCTTCCAATATTTTTCGTTCTCTTGACTAATATATCCAGTACGTTTAAGTCATAAGGCCATATAAGTTGACCGGGAAAAAAGACAACCAATGAAAGTCATGCAATGTGTGTGACAAAAATTATAAAATTACATTAAATAGAATTTTAAAAATTAATTAATTAACAATAAGGAAAAGCAAACAGGCGTTATATTTTCTTTTGGGGACCAAAGTCTTCTATAAAACAAGTTAACCAAAACCAAACAACACAACCAAAAAAGAAGACAAAACATCATGCATTAACAAAAACATGACTAACATAAATGTTCACAACCTTGTTATATTATTTCTCTTCTTCATAAGCTGCTTTAATACCAAACCCTCCGAAGCATGCGGAGGTATAGCCATCTATTGGGGCCAAAACGGTAACGAAGGTAATCTCTCGGCGACATGTGCCACCGGCAAGTATGTTTATGTTAACGTTGCCTTTCTTGTGAAATTCGGAGGCGGTCAAAAGCCCGAGCTCAATCTCGCCGGACACTGTAACCCTGCGGCCAACACTTGTACCCATTTCGGCTCTCAGGTCAAAGATTGTCAGTCTCGTGGCATCAAGGTTGGTCCATTCGCATGTCGCTTAGGTCTAGACGATTATTTTGAGAGTACAAGTATATATCAAAATCGTCCAAGTTGTTTTCTCCTACAAATTTGATTGTATAATTTGTTAGTTGACCAGTTTTTGTAGTCTAGTAATCTCTTTCAGTGTCGTTGTTATGTCATCACTCGAATTTAAAACACGTTATGTATGTTGTCGGTAAAGAAAAACTTAGTTTGAATTCACACTTCAATAATTTGATGTGGACATGATTACTAAACAAAAGTTCAATATTGGCCTTTTCAAGGTTATGTTGTCACTTGGTGGGGCGATCGGAAATTACTCAATTGGGTCTAAAGAGGATGCAAAAGTGGTTGCCGATTACTTGTGGAATAACTTCTTGGGAGGAAAATCATCGTCACGGCCCTTAGGTGATGCTGTTCTTGACGGTATCGATTTCAATATTGAGCTAGGCTCCCCTCAACATTATGATGATCTCGCTAGGTAGTATTCAGAGAATTATTTGAAAATAATATAGGTGATTAAATTGTTCATTTGTGTTGGCTTCTTTTAATGAAATGCTTTGTTTTGTTATGTTGGATAGGTTTCTTGCAAAATTTAGCCACCGAGGAAGAAAAGTGTATCTAACAGGAGCTCCTCAGTGTCCATTTCCAGACAGATTGATGGGAAGTGCACTTAACACTCGACTTTTCGATTATGTTTGGGTCCAATTTTACAACAATCCACCGTGTGCATACACTTCAAATAACACTCAAAACCTTTTTGATTCATGGAACAAGTGGACCACTTCGGTCACAGCCCAGAAACTCTTTCTCGGTCTTCCNCCGCAGCTCCTGAAGCTGCCGGAAGCGGGTATATTCCGCCGGATATATTAACTTCTAAGATTCTTCCAACTCTAAAGAAGTCACGGAAATATGGAGGTGTTATGCTTTGGTCTAAGTTCTGGGATGATAAAAATGGATATAGTTTATCTATATTGGCTAGTGTATGAAACCAATCTGAATGACCTTTGTATATGTATGCAACAATATTCTCGTGTTTGGTTTTCTATAGAATTGTTGTGCGTGTCGTATTTGTACTCTAGATTGCAACATTTGTACTAGTATAGTTCAACAACCTTCATATGGATGAAAATAAGAATTTGGTTCCTTTTGTATTGTTTTAAAACCACAAAAGGTCCAAAACCACAAAAGGTCCAGCCATCGATGATACTATATATAAGATGTAAATCACTATTAACTCATTAATAGATTCAAACTATTAAATTTAAGTATTTGAATACAATATACTAATAAGAATATCCTCCACTGATCTTTTGATTTGTCATTATTTATATATTAACCTCCATTAGTCCATTAAAAAGGACTACCAAATGAAAGGAGTGTAGACTAATAGTATTATGAAAAACATAAAACTTTTTTATTTGGTTGATACATGCTACACTATAATCTTGTAATCTTGATTAGCACAATTTCACAAATTGTAATATTACTATTTAAAAAAAAAAATTAAATTATGGAACACTTTCCATTTAAGTTGGAATTTTGAACTTTTGATATGTATATATGAAAAGATTATAAAAACCAGAAAGGTACAAAACAGGTGCCGCCATATCCAAGTATTTAACATTGTCAATTATTTAGAACCGACCATTTTCAAAAACGGTGAGATTTTGTCAAAATATAGCTCACCCACATAGACACGTGCCATAATCTCATTCTTCAAAGCTCNGAAAGGTACAAAACAGGTGCCGCCATATCCAAGTATTTAACATTGTCAATTATTTAGAACCGACCATTTTCAAAAACGGTGAGATATTGTCAAAATATAGCTCACCCACATAGACACGTGCCATAATCTCATTCTTCAAAGCTCTCCCACCAAACCATCTCTATAATGCGTTCAAATCATAAATGTGAGTGATATATAACAAATACTAAACCATAGGTATTAACAATTTTTTTGCTTCTTCTCTATTTTGTTACTAAATTATACTAATGTCTTCATTTCATATTTATTTTCCTTCTTTTACTCTCTTCTTCTCGTTCTTGTGCTTATTCTTAGTTAGCTCGGTTCAAGTTGGCTTGGCCATGGAACCTCACATCGGTTTGGGATCAAAGCTAATAGCTAGTGAACCTAACCGGGTATGGAAATCAGCTAACGGTACTTACGTAATCGGGTTTACTCCGTTTAAACCAACCGACCGGTTCTTACTGAGCATTTGGTTCGCACAACTTCCTGGTGATCCAACCATCGTTTGGTCTCCCAACAGGTACATATGATCATTTAATTTTTGGTTATTAACTTATTACTAGTATAAATACAAATTTGATAATAAATTTCAATAATTACTCTAGTGCCAACATTTGATTTNAATAATTACTCTAGTGCCAACATTTGATTTGCCTATGTGATCAGAAATTTTCCACATTATTTTCACTCAAAAAATCCAAATATCTAAAATATAGAAACTCCCCAGTCACAAAAGAAGCTGTCTTGGAGCTAGACGCCACCGGAAACCTCAAACTCTCGGACCGAAACGTCGTCGTATGGGCCTCAAACACTTCAAACCGCGGTGTCGAATCAGCGGTCATGTCCGAATCCGGCAACTTTCTTCTCCTTGGAACAGAAGTTACCGCTGGTCCAGCCATTTGGCAGAGCTTTTCGCAACCTTCCGATACTCTCCTCCCAAACCAACCCTTAACCGTTTCTTTACAGTTAACCTCAAACCGTTCTCCGTGGCGGCACGGACATTACTCCCTAAAAATGCTGCAGCACCACACTTCGCTTAGCCTCGGCCTAACCTATAACATCAATCTTGGCCCTCAAGCAAACTACTCCTACTGGTCCGGACCAGAGATTTCGAATGTCACAGGAGATGTTACCGCGGTTCTTGATGATACCGGAAGCTTCAAGATCGTTTATGGAGAATCTTCAACAGGAGCAGTATACGTTTACAAGAGCCCGGCAGACGAAAACCAGAATTACAATAATTCCCGGTTATCTAAAAAACCGGTTCTGAGAAGATTGGTATTAGAGAACAACGGAAATCTCCGGTTGTACCGATGGGAGAACGACATGAATGGTTCAAGCCAATGGGTACCTGAATGGGCAGCTGTATCAAACCCGTGTGACATAGCCGGCATTTGCGGGAACGGAGTGTGCAATTTGGACCGAACCAAGAAAAACGCTGACTGTTTATGTTTGCCCGGTACAGTGAAGCTTCCTGATCAAGAAAACTCTAAACTCTGTTCAGACAACTCATCTTTAGTCCAAGAATGTGAGAGCAACATCAATAAAAATGGTACTTTCAAGATCTCGACGGTCCAAGAGACTAACTACTATTTCTCTGAACGTTCTGTTATCGCGAATTACAGCGATATAGGAAATGGGAGGAGATGCAGTGAGATGTGTTTATCAGATTGCAAGTGTGTGGCTTCGGTTTACGGTTTAGATGAGGAAAAGCCTTATTGCTGGATTCTAAAGAGTCTGAATTTTGGCGGATTTCGAGATCCTGGTGCGACCCTTTTTGTGAAGATTAGAGCTAATGAATCTTATCCCTCGAATTCGAATAATGATTCAAAATCGAATAACAGCCACGGATTAAGACAAAAGATTCTGGTGATCCCTATAGTTGTAGGGATGCTTGTGCTTGTGGCTCTGTTAGGAATGTTGTTATACTATAATGTAGATAGGAAGAGAACACTAAAGAAAGCCGTAAAGAACTCGCTGATTCTTTGTGACTCCCCAGTGAGTTTCGCTTACCGTGATCTCCAGAGTTGGACCAACAATTTCTCCCAATTCCTTGGATCAGGTCAGAATCAAGAATCTTCATTTGATTTTGTAGAAGTTTTAAGCTTAAGAAAGTTCTAAATCTTATTTTCTTTGGTATTTATGGTGGCAGGTGGATTTGGGACAGTATACAAAGGAACAATAGAGGGTGAAACGCTGGTCGCAGTGAAGAGATTAGACAGAGCATTATCCCATGGCGAGAGAGAGTTCGTCACTGAAGTCAATACCATTGGTTCAATGCATCACATGAACCTCGTTCGCTTGTGCGGTTACTGCTCTGAAGACTCACACCGGTAAGATACTCTGTTTTTTTACTCTGTTTTCGACTCTGTTTTTAAGAAAAGAGTTCTAAGGAGAGTGTATTTTTGGCGNCGTTCGCTTGTGCGGTTACTGCTCTGAAGACTCACACCGGTAAGATACTCTGTTTTTTACTCTGTTTTCGACTCTGTTTTTAAGAAAAGAGTTCTGAGGAGAGTGTATTTTTGGCCACATTTTAGGCTTCTAGTTTATGAGTACATGATAAATGGCTCTTTAGACAAATGGATATTCTCTTCGGATCGGACATCCAGACTGCTTGATTGGCGAACACGTTTCGAGATAGCAGTGGCGACTGCGCAAGGGATCGCGTATTTTCACGAGCAGTGTAGGAATAGGATTATTCATTGCGACATTAAACCCGAGAACATCTTGTTAGATGAAAATTTTTGTCCGAAGGTATCAGATTTCGGGCTGGCGAAAATGATGGGGAGAGAGCATTCACATGTAGTTACGATGATTAGAGGGACGAGAGGGTATCTAGCGCCGGAATGGGTCAGTAATCGCCCGATCACGGTAAAAGCCGATGTTTATAGCTACGGAATGCTTCTTCTTGAGATTGTTGGTGGTAGGAGAAATCTTGATATGTCCTTTGAGGCTGAGGATTTCTTTTACCCTGGATGGGCCTATAAGGTAACATCACAGTTTACAACATTACTCTCTAATTTTGTGGTCTAGTACATTTACTATCTAAATCGCTCCAGAACATCCGAGTAACGCCTAGCAAATTTAATTATATAGGAACTAACGAATGGGACGGCCTTGAAAGCGGTAGATAGGAGGCTACAAGGAGTAGCAGAGGAAGAAGAAGTAGTGAAAGCACTTAAAGTGGCTTTCTGGTGCATACAAGACGATGTATCGATGAGGCCATCAATGGGAGAGGTTGTGAAGCTTTTAGAAGGTTCTTCGGACGAGATAAATATTCCCCCAATGCCGCAGACTATTCTAGAACTTATAGAAGAAGGATTAGAGGATGTGTATAGAGCGATGAGAAGAGAGTTTACTAATCACCTTAGTTCTTTTACTCTTAATACTCTCACAACCTCTCAGAGTTACCGTTCCTCCTCTAGGTCTCATGCTACTTGTAGTTACTCTTCAATGTCTCCTAGGTAGTCTTTTTAATTATTGTTTGAGATCATTTTTTGTTATTAGACTAATCAAGATGAAATCTTTACTCTCTTCTACAATAGTCATTCTCATTTAGTTTTAGATACATGGATGAAGGGTGTGAAGATATGCATTCTTTTTAATTAGGGGTAATCTGGAGTTTATGAATCTGACTAGAAAATTAATCGAATGATCCATTAACCGAATTTTTTAATGGATCTGAAACGTAACACCATTTTAATTAGTTAAAATGGTAATTATGTTTGAGTTATAATCGTAATTTTTACTTAAATTTATAAGACAACTCCTTCTCAAATTAAAGTGTTAACCATTTACCACTTAATTATGAATAGGATATTAGTCAGTTGGAAGTTAAGTAATGTTATTAAAGGGCCTAATATACTTGTAGGAAACATTTTTGCTATATAACGTTTGACATCTATATATTAAATTGAACTATATTACATTCCCTTGACTTTATACTATATAGTTTTAGGCTTTTAGCAATTGTTTTATAGAAAAGTGATTAATGTTGACAAAGAAAATGATAAGTAATGGTACTTGTGACTTAAGTGGTTAAAAGAAATTCAGAAGTCCCATGCTTAGCGAAGGCAAAAAGCTACTCTAGTTTAATTAAAAAATGACCTGATCTTTCTGTATCAGTATCCATTCCGGTCAAATCCTATTCCAATTTTATATATACCTAATTTGATGAGAAACGTTTCTAACGTTGGACATCTTAATACCCTAATTAAACATAGTTAATTTAATTGCCTTCATATATATGTATATATATGTATATATAATTTTAAAATTTTACTTTATGTGAAATATAAACTAAAAGACTTTAGTCCTGTTTATAGTTTGTAAATTGTGTAAAATCATTTTGCCATATATAAAGCAATTAAGATCATTCTTTCATTTCTTGTACTTGTCTACTTGTTTTTAGATAGACATATTTTATATCAAATTGACGTGATTTAGCTAACTATATATATACGGTAGACGGAAAAAAAGACAGCCGACTAGAACATACATAGTAAAAGTATAATAATAATAAAAATATATAGCAAATTTGTGAGGAAAGAAAAAAGGTTTTGAGAAATGGATTTGTTATATATGTACGTTAGGAAACGAAGTTTTAATATTCAAAACCATTTGATATGGAAAGTTGGAAAAATAATAATCATATTGATATGGAAAAACTTAAAAGAAAGTAACGTTGGATTAATGGATTATAAAGTAACCATTTAAACAAATTCATGAGAGATGAAAAACCGAGTTTTCTGATTAATTGGCGCTTAAGAAAGAACAAGTTTTCAGCAATGCGTTGGCTTATAAAGTTGTTCACTACTTACAGCTAGATTTTGGTATCAGGTTTGTGTTTTCCGTATACATACGCGTATACATATACGGAAGCTTTAGTTATACATTCAATACAAAAGCAAGGCAAATGTTTTATTATGAATATTGTCCGCCGACCAGTTAATTTGTCTCACAAGACGCTGATTGCAAAACTTCAAATGCTAAATCGTTAGAGCTTATTAGTGGCTATATAATCTAATAATTACTATAATTAGTTAATTACCAAAATCCGCAATTCCGGAAAATACTAAAGATATACTTGAAATTCACTGAATCGAGTAACATTTAACAAGAATTCCTTACCAGTCTATCGAAGTCGTCGACAAATCTACATTTTCTACCGATCACAGTTGCCGGCACTTTCTGGATAAAAATTTGGAAAACTCCAGTTCTAATTAGGACTTCTTGAAACCAATGTTGGCGTGGATCGATTAGGGTAGATTTCCGTACAACATTTTACTCGGGTTACTTTGTACTAGATTTTCAAATCTGGTTTTACCCGGTTTAATTAATAAATTTGCTTTTTAAAAAAAAATAGTTTTCAAATTTGTGAGTATATAGACTCAATCTATCCTAGGGATGGAACTAAGTGCAGGGGTGGATCAAGGGTGAAGGATACATGGAGTGGTCTATGAAATTTAGAAGGTCCTCGTTCCAAAGCATAATCTTTCTGATGATTACTAGGTTTTTGGTTGAAAACTTCCATAGTTGACCTCAGTGGCCCGTGATCAATTCCTACCTTATTTCCCATGCATGCATTTCTTTTTTCATTTGACCTTATTTTCTTTTCTAACTTTGTTTCATTTATTTTCTTCTAAATTTGTAATTAATTATTTTAGAGGAGTCTAGTGACAGTTGTAAGTCTATTAAGAATATGCATCATCATATCCGAGATCGAATTCATCATTTCTCTTGCATTATGCATGAATTAAACTAATGCACCGACCAATTATAATCTAATGTTGCCAAAAAAAAAATCCAAGTGAAGATTAACAAATAAAAAAAATTCAAAAAAGTTTCACGGAAAAAATTTATAAAAAAATATTATACTGCTAATTTCAAATCTCTTAATTTCCTTTAGATTGTATTTTGAAAATAGTCTTAGATTGAACTCAACATGCTTGGTCGACCAATAACAAAGCAATCCACATTACCTACGATGCAAAAGTTTATTACCCGAACAAAAAAAAAACAATGGACTAATCATAGTTCCTATTCCTAACATGAAAATACATCGTCTCATGTGAATCCGCGTTTGTCCTACACTCGCTTCCTTGTAATCTACATTTAATACGATCAAAGTCAAAACCTTTATAATAATTTAGTTATCGACATATCCGGTTCAACCACGTGGACTACCACCCCAGTCAAACCTTATATATATCCCATACTCATCGATCACTAATCCATACCTTAATTCATATATTACACTTGTATTTTTTTTCTTCTATTTATTTGATTCAAATAATAAGAATCTTCTTTGATCTTTTAGTCAAGAAAACAAAAAAAGAAAGCTAGGGTTTTTGTGGTGGAAGATTTTTTCGTTTTATTATCAAAATGAAGCAGGTTATCAAATTTTTCCCACTATTGGCCCTCGTAGTCATCATCATAAGCTTAGCAGGAACGGCGAAGGTAGAGGCTGCGACGGGGATGAACACTCCGATGAAGCTGGTTTGGCATTATTACAAAGTCACTAACACTTGTGATGATGCAGAAACTTATATTAGATACCAAGTCGAAAAGATGTACAAGGAGGATAGTAGCATTGCTCCTAAGCTCCTTCGTCTTCTTTACTCCGATTGCATGGTTAATGTAAGTGATTTGAAACGTCCTTAATGGTGTTCGGTTTCAGTTGATATATAACATCAACTTTATATAACATTTAATTTTTTTTTATAACCTATATATATATATATGGTAACGTTTTATGTAGGGATGTGATGCTTCGGTGCTTATACAAGGACCAAACTCCGAGAGGATGGCTCCACAAAATCGAGGACTCGGAGGTTTTGTGGTCATCGATAAGATAAAAAAAGTTCTTGAATCACGTTGTCCTGGTGTCGTTTCTTGCGCTGATATCCTCAACCTTGCCACTAGAGATGCTGTTCACATGGTACACAATATACATATACTTGCATGTTCTTATTATAGTATTAGAATTTTACTGATTCTTTTTCTAAATCCGATGTCGATTAGGCCGGAGCGCCGTCATACCCTGTGTTTACGGGAAGAAGGGACGGTGGGGGGCTTACTAAAGACGCCGTGGATCTACCTTCACCATCTATCTCATTCGAGGAATCATTGGCATACTTCAAATCCAAAGGTCTTGACGTTTTGGATATGACCACACTTCTAGGTAACTCATCCTTTTTATACTTTAGACACATGCACCTTAATTTATATCATTTCTTCAAATGAAACATATGTGATCGAATATAATTTTTATGAAATAAAAAACAGGTATTTATCTCTAACAATTAAGACCACATTTTTAAAAAATATCAGCAAATGCAAAAATGATATATATTTGAAACAATCAAGATTCAATATAGATATTAGAGTTATAAAAATTGGAAAAAATTAAAAGAGCATACATGAAGTTTACAGATATTTGGATTAGTGATCATTGAATGCAACACTTCACCTTTTACATAATACTTATGATTAAGAACTTGGAGCTAATTAATTAGATAAGTTACATACTCCATTCAAATAACATTCTCTAATTATATGTCTTATATATAATGTAACAGGAGCACACTCGATGGGAAACACACATTGCAGCCACATAGTAAACAGACTATACAACTTCAAGAACACAGGAAAACCAGACCCGGCCATGAACACAACCTTGGTTTCAGAACTTCGATACCGGTGTCCACCAAGAACACAAAAGGGTCAAACCGATCCACTTGTGTACCTAAACCCCGACTCGGGATCTAGCAACACATTCAGCAACTCCTACTATTCTCGTGTTCTGACTCATAACGCTGTCTTAGGAGTGGACCAAGAGTTGCTTAACAGCGATGATTCGAAGGAGATCACACAAGAGTTCGCTTCAGGTTTTGAAGATTTTAGAAAGTCTTTTGCTTTGGCAATGTCGAGGATGGGATCTATCAATGTTTTGACTGGAAAAGCTGGAGAGATTCGCCGTGATTGCAAAGTTACCAACGCTTACTAAGGAGCTTAAACTATATATTTATAAATCTTATTCTATGTGTTTGTGTGTTATAATTTTACATGCTCTATATAATTTATTTTGATATTGTTATTATCTGTAGGACCACGATTTCTACGTTATGGCAAAAACTGAATCATTGTTATAAACTTTGATAATAACAGGGTTAGAATTACAATACTGATACCATGATCTCATGAATGAAGAGTGGTTTGTATGGAGGCGAGACACTCTTTCCTTAATTCTTTAATT
>OVAF01002741.1:0-14633 GCA_900406245.1 Odontarrhena argentea | reverse complement strand
CCTTGATTGATACTCAAATTCCTAATGGATTGAAATTTTATTACATGTATAAAATCCCCCAACTAAATTACGTTTTGACGTTTAATACCCAAACGTTCGAGAGCCCATTCTACTAATTGAACTATTGTTCTTACTCAATTTAATGTCATTATTTAGGTTTTTAAACAAAAACAAANAGCACCTACAAATGTCTAAGATAAATGCTGCACCGAAATGGGAACACATCTCCTTCATTATGTTAGTCAAGCTATCAAGTCAATTAACGTTTGAGAGATTTTAACCACATCAAAAGATGAGTCTAGCTATTTAGTTATCGTTGAAAAGACAAGAAACTAAATGCTTTGGCTTCTCCTTTTATAAATCCCACGTTTAAAACACTAAAGAGCTCCAAAATTAAGAAAATATAATGGAGGCAAAGGAATTATCGACTTCACCAAAATAACTACAAATTGATTGAGTCTCTCTTCGTACCAATCGAGACAACAATCCAACTCTTACAGCTTTGGTTTGCTGGATATGTGACTCAACACTAAAATTGAACCTTAAAATTATGTCTCTTTCTTCCCGGCGATTCATTGTATTCTCTCATATCGCTATGGACCGGACAAAAATTGGTTGGTTTTGCATACATTAAGACGTCAATTTTGTTTATGTAAGTCCATTTCTTTTGTGGCTGATCCAAACTTGGGAAAATCTGCTACAAGCTTCAAGGCTACCCAATTAGAAAAAAGAAAAAACAAAAAAAACTAGTAACCGTTACACCAATGATAAAAACATGTTTTGTTGGGGGTTAAAGATGATAAAAACATGTTTAATTCTAAGATCTTGCAGATTTTCCCAAGAAAACAAACAAATATCTAAGTGGATTGATGATCAGTAATCATTCTCTAAGGACTCGCACCTTAATGATTTGTTCAACAATCAATAGTATTGTTTAGATATCAATCCAAAGTTCTACCGTCTACGGCAGAAAATATATAATATATAAGTTCAAGTCCAAAATTTAATTATTCGAAAAAGTAATAATAATGATTATACCATAATAGTACGGTAATATTAAAAAGAACGCAGTTCTTTAAATTATTCCGTACCAATTAGTTTGATATTTGATTGAAAGCCATAATCTACTGAAATGATATGAGGAATAGTTATATTTCTATGTCATTTGAAAGTTCAAGTAACATGTGTTTATTTAATTCGATTTATAACTCTGATTAACATACTATTTCCATTTAGGCTTTTAACAAAGAAAATTTGCAGCTATTTTTAATTTAAATAATTTGAAATTTTGTAAAATAGCCTATATATAAATTGATATATTCTGTTATTTATTTATAAAGTCTCGTTCGAAGATAATAGCATAATTAAATATCCAAATTTTAAGAAGAAGACCATCGTAAAGTCAATTAAGTACAACTTAAGATTTTAAGAATTTGTCTTATACACTTTCCCATGTGATACGTTAATATACAACTGTCCATGCGTAAAATGCTAATAAACAACTTACAACTGTCAATGCGTATGGTGTTAAATGAAAGTGTGGAGAACTTAGCATATAATATAAATAAATATACTATGTTTGGGTATCATCCATAAAGGTGAATTTTACATATTCTCTATTTTCTCATCTATGATCATATTTCGACTAAAGAAAAGAAACATATCTAATTGTTTTTTTTTTTGAAAGGAACATATCTAATTGTTGACCAAAAACAAAAAACATATTTAATTAACTAAATAATATATATGAAAGGAGGCGAGTCCTCTTCAATCTTCATATATGTGACGAATTGAAATTCCAATACATACAGTATGTAATTAGTAACTAGGAAATAACTTTTCATCATCCATACTTTTTTTCGCAACTTTAATTTTAATAATAAATATCTTTAAATTACTAACAAAAATAATATATATATTATTTTTTTTTCTTTTCATACCAACTTACAAATATTCAACACTTACTAAAATAAAATTTTGGAAAATATTAAAATTTGGATGTTCAAAGGTTACAACGCACTCAGCAGATTCATGAAAATCATTTTACGTTATTATTAATATCTTAATAATTAAAAAATATCTATGCGTCTCCCCTCCGTACCTTCAATATATCCAAGAAATATGAAGGAAAGTTCATTGTCTGTAAGATTCAATCATTAATTTTTTTCGTATCCAAGAGTAAACCACTAAAAGAACTCATCTCAATCAATTTTGATGAAATATAACTTTTTCTATCGTTTTTCACTTTCTTGATTTTTCCTAAATTTAAATTAATCTAATGTGTTTGACGATGTTGTCTTTCAGTTGCTTCTCGCATGTTGTAGCAATCTCAAGGGATCATCGTTGAAGCAATGAACTAGCCACTGGTAATAATATCATTAAGCTTGTTTTTTTTTTGTAAAATTATCATTAAGCTTGTTCTTTTGGAATAAATATGATTTCTCTATATGATCGTCTTTAGTTTATATTATTTTATGTACAATTGTAGTCGATACTTTATCATTCCATTGTGGAATGGAAATGGTGTCATAGCAATGTTTGTTCAACGTTATATCTCAACGTTGTATGATTGTGATAATACACAGATAATTAAAAATAAATAAGGGGAGAAGAAGAATGTTATGATACAAAAAATATGAATATCAAAGTAAGGGAGCATATTTTAATTAAAAGATGATGAATGGTTTCACGGTTGTTTCCGTTGTTACATACATAACTTTAAATTGTTTCACATGTCCCGTGATAATTTCAAAATAATAAGTTTTAGGGTTTGTTATGTATATTTATTTTACTGCATTGATATGGTTATGAGTTATGTTAAAGAAAATTGAATTCGGTCATTTCTCTACACATTCTTGGGTTCAAATGGAATCGTTGAAGTATTTTTTTTTTTTTTGTGGACAAATAAAGTAATATACGAGATCAATTATCCCTAGAACTTCTTTAAACATTTTGAAAAAGTGCATCATGTATACATGTTTTTGTAAATAGGATTAGTTTTTCTCACTGGATTGTATCAATTGACAATATGCTATCTCACTTTTCTTTCAAAATTACTGTTTAAATTAAGGCGTATAATCACTAAAATGCTAGTATCTTAACTGTCACATATTGATTCCATCAACCTTTGATATGCTTCATACGAACCGCATAAATTTTCCAGTTTCAATAGACTTAAACAAGAAATCTCCATCATCTAAACTAATAATACAAAGATGAAATCAATATATTAAATTCAAATGAAACAACAAACCTATGCGTAACATATGTACTTGTTAGTATTTCATAACTATGTTTCAGTTACATCAAATAGGCTGATCTTATAACCGATAATACAATCGATGTGTGTCTGGTCCAAGTTCAGTAAAACAACTAATAAAGAATAAAGTAGAAGGAAAAGGAGACATGCTAAACATAAGCACACGACATAAGAGTCCTTCCCCACACTTTATGCCTTTTCCTCTTCTTATAATGCTTTTTGCTGGCTCCACTCCAGCTTCACATAGTATCTATAATCATTCTCATCTGCCCTTTTGATAACATAACTAAAATAAGGAAACGAGAAAGAAAGTAAAGATTTTAGTGAAATGTACCCTTGCGTTGTGCTTTATGCAAATTTTATGTCTTTTTTTTTATTTTCATTATTTCCTAATAATGTTGCATATAATCATAGTTTGTCAATTATTTGGTCACATTTTGCATATTAACTTATTATAGGTCTTTTGTCTTGTATAATTGCACTTTGCATCCGTATTTACATATTTTAGGTATCATTTAAGGAATGGGCTTAAGAGCCCCTTTAGGAACATGAAGAAGGGGAGTCGAATGTTAATCATGTATATAACATTTGTAAATCATTTGAGCTTAGATTCATTGAATAAGAATTCACATTTTTATCTGACAAAATTCTCTTCTCAAATATCTCATTTTCGTAACACTCAGAATTCCACCAGAATCATCCATAAATTTTTCTTGAAATTCCATTGTTATCATTTTCCTTTTCAAAAATAAAAAATAATAAAAAATTTATTGTTATCATTTGAAGTCTTCACCTATCGAACACATGGTGTATATCTTATATAATATAGTAAGGTTTCCTCAAAACTTAAGTTTTGAGAGGCTGCTATGTGTCCCCCTCTTAATTACTTTTGACCATTAAAGTCTTATTAATTTTGTTTATTAACATATTGTAAGAAAAATATTTAGTCATTCGTATTATAGAAAATAACAATAATTTAATTAAATTGAGTTAAATACAAAGAATTACTACATCAATACATCCATGAGTTATGGTTTTCATGTTTCTTTGTGATAACACTCTAATAATGTTTAATATCAATATTATTATTTGAAAATTTGAAACCAATATTTATCAAAATAAATACATGATCATACACTTTTTCATTCTATTGAAATTTCAAATTATGTAGGAAATGATTGCTATAAATTTATTTTGGCATTTCAATTAGTTATATTACATTTTATATTTAAAATGATAAAAACATTTTATATTTAAAATGATAAAAAAAAAAATAAAAAGTTATAAAATTGTAGGCTTAAAATGGACCATTGAAACACTTAAAATCTAATTGTACAAAATTCCGACATCTCAACCAATTACCATATAAGGAAAAATAATGCATTAAATTAGTATAAATGTATATATGCAATCACAGTTTTACTTCAGTCTTTAGACAATTAAAAATTATTTATTAATAATCCGTTGACACAAAATTAATACTAATTTATTAATATTTACTGCTAAGTTATAGTGATATAAAAAACCAATCACTAAAATTATTTTATACAAATTTACATTTCTATCATGTATAATTACTAATTTATTTGCATTTTGAAATAGTTAACTCTCCATTATTTATCTTCAGAATTACCCGCTAAAAAAATATATATCTTTTTTTTTTCCATTGGATACATATATTTTTACGCTATAAAACATAGAAATTTTGAATTTTTTTCATATACATCTTTCAAGACTGCAATAAACCACAATTAGAATATGCAACGAAATTAAAATGCTTGTGTTATTTTCACTAAAAAAAATATTTCGTTGAAACATGGACAAAAACAAACAAACCATCTTCCTCGGTTTTGAAAACACACCTAAAAAACATTGTCTAAAACTAAATCTTTATAATCAAGTAAGGTTCTTTCCTCAACTAGCTCAGAGAAACTGCTACGTGTCCTATTAAAATATTTATTTATTTTTAGTCATTCTCAGTTTACTATTTTTTTTATAATCCATCGTCTTACAATAACTATATCAAAAGTATCAAACAAAAAAGGATTGGCTGCAAATAGCCCCATATTATAACGAATAATGTTGAGATTATGAATGGTGTTTGTCTTAGCAAAATTTTAATGACAAATTTTGGTTTTTCTTTTTTTGCTATGTTACCATTCATGTTTCATGTTTTACTAATAAACTATATTTATTTTCACTGTATTTTATACAAACCATACTTGATCCGCAATAAACCCTATAAATAGTTTATACTTAAAATTATAGTTCTTAAAAATTACCTCCTTCCAATAGTATTTTTAAAAGTGTGCAAAAAATAGAACTTTGAAATTTTTCCAAAACATCTTCGGAGTCATCAAATGAAACATGCATATATTTCAAACAGGTGATAAATAAAAAATATGTAGCCTAAACCTTAGATATTAAACCCTAAAACCCTACAAATAGTTTATACTTAAAAAATTATACCTTTTAAAAATTACCTCATTCCAATAGTATTTTTTTAAATTAAGTGTACAAAATAATGGAACTATGAAATTCTCCCAAAATATTTTCGGATGTATATATTTCAAACAGGTGATAAATAAAAAAGTTTGTTATGTAGTAAAATATCAAAAAAATAATTGCTAAACTACTTATGAAAATTTCATTTTATTTATCGATCAAACTTTCAATGAACAACACATTTTCATCAAACTATTAAACAGTTTCAACATATATCAATATATATATATATATATATATATTACAATATATTTTTCTAAAATAATGTATTTCAAATCCGCACAAGGCGCGGACCTTCTCTAGTTTTGCATACTTTAGTCTTTTATCAAAACGAAATACATAGGCTTTTTCGTAATTAAAGAATTATATTAAAGATTATTCCATAATCATTAAAAGATAGCGAAGAAGTGAGAGAACTTGGTCGAAAATGGAAGCGGCGAGGAAGCAAAGTGTTACAAATCAGCTTATCGCCGTGAAGTCAGACTCCGGCAAGACTTACAGCCAACTAGCGGCGGAGACTGGTCTCACCAACGTCTACGTTGCTCAGCTGCTCCGTCGCCAAGCCCAGCTTAAACCGGACACAGCCCCGAAGCTCAGAGAGGCCTTACCGGCTCTAACCGATGAACTCATCGGGGCAATGATGTCACCTCCATGGAGATCCTATGATCCCAACCTCTTACAAGAACCCACCGTCTACAGGTTTTGATCTTGTTTGTGGCTATGGAAAAGTTTATACATTTTTGGGGGTTTTGATTTCTAGGTTGAAATTGTTTTATTAGGTTGAATGAAGCAGTGATGCATTTTGGTGAGAGTATAAAGGATATTATCAACGAAGATTTTGGTGATGGCATGTAAGTTCAAATTTTCCAGTATCTAAATTGTTGAGTTCATCAAAGTCTGAGTTTTTATCATAGTTTAGTGGGATACTTTGTTCCAATTTGTATATATCCTGAGGATTGTATTGAAAGTTTCGTCATTTATCAGTATCTCTTAAGTTGTGTTCATAAAGACTTCATAATTGTTGGAACTGTAGTTGCTTAGAGCTAGAGTGATCGGAAAACAGGGATAGAGTAGAGGAAAATCTGTATATTTCAGGTTCATTCGTGTCGAGGGAGGGATGTGTTAACATTCCTTTCTACTGAACATGCTACATAGGCTGGGTCCATATCATGCGTATAAAAGGGTTGTTGATTTCGTTGTAGCCGAAACAACTAACTAGAATCATCTTCCTTGGGCTTTTTTGTTTTTCTGCTTTCTTTTTTGGTCTCTTGTTTCCTGCTTGGCTTTAGCTCTTACCATGTGCATAATTTTTTCTTGAGTGAGTAGTGTGTTCCTTGTAAAGAAGATGGAATTAATAGTAGTGTCGTCTTGACAAAGAAGATTGCTATCAGCGCATAAATTGCTCATGGAGTCTGTCTATGGTATCTATAATCTGAGCCTTAGTTACTTTGTGTTTGTGTGTGTGTTTAGCATGTCTGCGATAGACTTCTATTGCTCTGTAGATAAAATTAAAGGAGTGGATGGTAATGACCGCGTGGTAGTGACACTTGACGGGAAGTATTTGTCGCATTCTGAACAGGTTAGTGTTTCATTTGTAATTCATATAGACATATATTCACATTGTCTAAATACTTTGGGAATCATATTCAGACGACAGAGCGTATGGTCTCAAGGCTAAACCGGGGAAGTACAAGTGAATAGTATGTATGTATGAAGCCTTATTGAAAGCTGTCACATTTTCATTTTTATGGTGTTTGTTTGTCTGTACTCTATGCAACTTCGGTCTACAAGTTAAACTGTTTCGGGGTTATATAAGTGAATAAATAAAAACTGTAAACCTTTTATATCTTGTCTTTTACATTGTAACCGAATTCTAAATCATGTTGATTGTTGTTTGGAAAGGCTATATTTAACTTTCTCGTTGTCTTATATATATGTGAATCTTAAGCATATACTTCTTAGGTTGATATCCCAATAGATTCAGGGCTCTGTGGACAGAATCTAGAGAGAGTTTTTGTGAGATTGTGTTTCGGTACTTATATGATAATCAATAAGTTTTGGCTCCCTTTTGAAACACTCACTGTCTGCTTTTTTTTAGTTATGATCCCCATCATCTTCTTGTTTTTGCATGAGATATCTAATGTTTCGGATGCTTCATGCTTCATGAACTATCTAGTGTTTTTGGTCCCTTAGTCCAACGATGGCTTCTGCATAGGCCAGAATTTGTGTAAGAATGATCTATTTTCATATCTTCATTCTGCTCAAAGCTGGATCTTTGTTATATTGTTTATGCATTTGTTTAGCATGAAGGCGTGTTGTTTTGACAGATTAAGGGAAGTATCTATTGCATTGATATATAAAGATACAAAGAGGTGGAGTCGTTGACTCGTACAACAACTAGAAAGTGAGAAAAGTGAGCTGAGTATTGCTTCCTACAACCCAGGAAGACTCAATCTCTTATTTGAAAACTAAAACATTGAAACAAAGATACATAAAAACAGAGGATTTCATAAGACTTGAGGTACGGTTATGGTAGTTGAGCTTGCTGGCCTTTTCGGATCCTCGTGTAAGCTATCATCATGAAAGATTAGAAGTTTCACTTATACCCTTCCACACACACACTATGAATCTTTTCTTGGAAATGGAACAGGAAATGACAAGTAGTTACGAGAAAGTTATAAGTGTGGAAAGGATGCATCTAGTCTTGCTTATCTCTGACGGTCTGACCAGACGGAAAGCTACGAAATGGATCTCCAAGTGCAGCTACATTTCCTGGACGTGAGAACACTACCTGCAAATGTTGCTTCAACGCGTCAAGTTAATGAAACTGAGGTAAAAAAAGTTAGTACTCGTCTGTGTTACCTGGTAGTCTCCTAGGGTAAGAGTCTTGAAACCAGCTGCGCAATAGTCGAAATAATACTCCCACGTCCTTACAAACTTATCATCAAATCCTAGAGCCATAACTTGCCTGCACATATAATTATTTGACATATGAATAAGCATGTACTGATTCCATGACATTGAACAGAGGAAATCTTTTTAATAGTTAGCTTACTTCTGCCTTTCTAAGAAGATCTTCCTCCAAACTCTCAATGTTTGATAGTAATGAATTCCGATGTTCTCAACGTTTTCAATGCTGTATTTATTTAGTGTTAGATTGGTCCAAGGAGGAGTAAGCAGAGAAATTTCACTTGAAGCTGAACTTTGATAAAAGAAAATATTTTACCATAGCCTAGAAGAAGAAGCCATGGCTGAAGTGACTCTGGCTAAGGAAGGAATACATGCGCCTGGGAATATATATTCTTTTATGTAATCTGAACTTAGTCTGTATCCATCATAACGTTCTTCAGGTATCGATATGAACTGTTATGGACAATACATATTATAAAAACATCTTAGAATGTCTGAAAAGAACTGTAAGTTAAGAAGAAAGTGTTACCTGTAGCACAAAAATGCCGTCTTCTGCAAGCGCAGCATCACAGTGACTGAAAAATGTCTCCATGAACTCGTGGCCAACAGCTTCTAGCATCTCGCTGAAACATCCGAAATTTCATGTTGTGCTTAAGACAGATATTTACAGAGTTTTAAAAGCAGGGATAAAGGAGTTTTACCAAGATATAATCCTGTCAAATTTCTGATCACTAGGTAGTTGCCGGTAATCACATAGCTTGAACGTAATCCGATCCTAAAAATTCAGAACTTATATTATTAATCATAACTATGCCTGGGGATTCATAGATCCAGAGATGGATTATGCAAACCTGTAGTCCAGCTTCTTTCACTTTTTCTTCGGCATATTTAAGTTGTTCAATAGATAGTGTAATGCCAGTATATCTGCATCCAGTCCTTCTCACAACTTCCATGGCCAAAGTTCCCCATCCGCATCCAATCTCTAATACCTCATGGTTCTTCTCTATTCTCGCCTGATATTACGCGTTGTGATTATTCAACAACTGACAAAAATCACATGTTAATATATATTCTAAATCAAGTAAGATGTTACCTTGTCAATGAGAAGAGATATTTTTCTCATCTGTGCACTTCTCATATCCTCATCCTCCGACTATAAAAGATGTAGATGAAGTCAGAAAAAAACATGCTTTATAAGGAACCAGAGAGCTGAAACTAAGCCACCTTAGAACATTTTCAAGGTTACCTTGAATACCGCAGAGGAATAAGTCATGGTATCATCCAAGAACAGAGCAAAAAGATCATTACTCTGCCAAAAACATTGAACGGAAATCATAAACTCGGAACAGCAAGAAAATGTTCATCTAAGAGAGAAAAAAGTGCGCGCATGGGACAACTTACAAGGTCATAGTGACGAGAAATGTTCCTGCGAGCTTGTGTTAAAGTATTCTGCCTAGACACATGCTTTAGAAAATACTTTGCAGATGCTATACCAGCAGTTAGAAACATTGGTGTCCACCATCCCCTGTAAGCTCAAAAGCAAAAGTGAAAGCTTAGGAAAAAAAAGTTCGCAGGCCAATTCTAAATCCTTAATGCAGAAAGATATAAGCATTTACCTTCTCTGAGCAAGATTTGATTTCCGTAAGCTCAAATCTCTGTTAGCAATGAGAATCTGTAATAATTTAATCAAGAAGTTAAACAAGAAAGAAGAAGAACAGATTTAGTCTCTACTTTTAGAAGTATATATGTACCTTAAGAAGATTCAAAAGGCCTGATTCCTTATCGACGAAAGAAAAATCTCCGTTGATATAAGCATCTGCAAGTCCTAAATCTGCTTGTGTCATAACCTGAGAAGGGAAAACAAAAATCAAGTCTCAAATTCTTGAATTATGGAAAGACTATGTATTCGAACTTTCGAATTGTCTTATATATGTACCTTCCAGTAAAACTGAGGACTGTGAATCTTGAGGGTAGATTTCAAAACACAAGGAGAAACTTTTTCTCCGAATGTGAACATTGTTCCTCCTTCTTCTAGTATTCTATTTAAATCAAAGAGGTAAGTACTAATGTAACCATCGTTCAATATAATATTATTTTAACCGAGAAGAAGGGTGGGCTCACGTTACAGAGCCGGTGGATATGAATTGTCCCAAGAATCTAGTAACGAAAAGCCGAGCCCCTGTTTCTGTCAAGGACGGAACCATGTGTTGCGGATTCTTCAAAAGAGCAGGTCCTTTCCCTATCAAACCTCGTGCAGCAGCCATACCAGCCTAAAGAAAACAATAAACAGAATTGTAAGTTATCACAAACATAAAGAGGACTATAGGAAAATAAATTGATTGAGTTTCTATAGAGTTTGATCATTACCTTTAGTCCATCTTCATGGAAACCATAGCCTGTAAGTAATATTTAGCTAAGGATTAGAAAAGCAAATAGCATATTCTCCTTTCAAATGTTAAATTTTTTTCTAAGAATCTAGTGTTTACCCTGGTAAGCACCACAAAACCATAAGTTCCGTTTGCCCTGAATCTTGTGAAGTTCCTGTGAAGCTGTCCAAGCCGCAACAGAGGGAACAGGGTGACCAGTGGTCCATTTGAGCAATGTCTTCTTTGGAGGCTGGTCAGGATTGAGCGTTACGAAGAATGGTTCACCTTTCTCTCCAAGGTTCTACACCGATACAACCTCATCAAGACTTAGCTAACAGCACACAACTTTCTTGTAAAACCGGTATCAAAAGTAGGTAGATTGTTTTGTATACCTGAAGTATATTGAGCCAGTATGTTACACATACTTTCTTTTCTGTACTTCCTAAGAAGTTCCATGCGCTCCATGCTGCTTTGTTCCGTGGCATTAACCCAATGTCGTGATGGAGATATATGTCGCTGCAACCAAGAACGAAAAAGTTTAATGTATGGCTTAGATATTTTTTTTATCAAACAGAATAAAAGATAAGAATGTTTCTTACCTGTAAACATATCTAAAAGCACCAAGAATTCTAGTTTCATCAAATGTGACTTGTTCGCCAAGCAATCTTAGAGCATCTGGAGCGTGCATACCCAGTATACACCTATCAAATACTTCTTGAGACCCATCTCCACTTGTAATAGTGACGCCACCATCTTCGGATGTCAAAACAGATTTAACATCGCAGCTTGTTCTGATCTTGCATCCTAGTCGCTCCAGTTCTGCCCTAACCTGATCCGTTGGTAACACGTTAAGGTTCAAATACATATATACCTTACACATCACAGCGACATGTACTTTAAATCATTTATTTAGTTTGAGTACCTTTGCAACATAAGTCTGAGAACGTCCTGCGACGGTGAGCCACTGTGGTCTCCCAAAAATCTGAAAATTAACAAAAATTAAGCCAAGGAGAACAGAGCATATATTGTACCAAAAGGGAAAGTTAAGAGAGGATCAATGAACCTGAAGAAGGTGGTGGTTGCAGCAAAACGAAAGAACAGAGTATGCAGAGAAGCTTAAGACTCCATCTGATGGGCATGACCATATCGAACCACATATTGGTACCTACTCAATAGACATAAACCAAGATTACTTCTCGTCCAAGTATAATTTCAATTAACAGACTAATTCAAGAATAGGGCCTCACCAGGTAAGCTTTCTTAAACAACTCAGAGTATCCATGGGAATTGAGGAACTCTCCTAAGGTTTCGCTTCGACTGATATCAGGGTTACACTCGAGCTCTTCGATGTAGCGTGTAACCTCTTCCTTAAATCTAACAATCTCTCTGATCATCTGCCAAAAATAAGGGTTCAAAGCGTTCTTCTTTTGTGCAAATAAGCCCGAAACACCATTACGGCTTCCCCATTCATATCCTTTGCCATTGTCAAGGCTCACAGAGAAAGACATGTCCGAAAGCTCCATCTCTACTCCAAGATTCTCGAAGAACTCCACCATGTTTGGATATGTAACCTAATCACACAAATCCATTTATCACATATTCTATAATAGGAAAGAAATTCGGGTGGCTAAAAATAATAGGGACATAGTATTGCTACAAAACACGACTAATACATGTATTATGCTAGTGTTATTGATTTGCCAGTCCAACGTAACTAAGTTTGTTATAATATGTACGTACCCGATTAAAGACCATGAATCCAAGGTCCAAGTCCACACCATCGAAACGCACCGTTCTAGCATGACCTCCCAAAGACTCTTCCTTTTCGAACAAGACAACTTCTTGAACTCCTTGTTCTCTAGCAAGAACGTAGGCACTTCCCAACCCACTTATCCCTCCTCCGATCACTGCCACTTTCATTTTCACTGTTTCTTATTCAAAAATCTGATTTATTCCTTTTTGGTTGGATTGATCGAAACTACATGATCCTGCTTTACTTATATAGCCATTTGCAAGAAGCTAATGGTGTGCCGATCTGAGTTATTTAAAACCTTTATTTATAAAATAATTACAGATCTCGAACGTTGTTATCATTTTAGTTAAAAACTAGGGGATATAATATTGGATAAAGCTTGGCCTTGACCAACAAATTAATCAGATTAATAGTCTTATTGTATGGATTTATGCATCACTATATGACCACTGGATAACTAATTCTTTAATGAATATAGTTTTTTTCTATTCGTGAACAAGAATCTTTAATTAACAATGTATTGTTGTAAATCGAAGTCAGGCTATGTGCCAATTTTGTACTATTCAATTTTGTACTATTCAAAGTTGAAACCAAATTTTTTAAAATATTTCCAAGAAAGTTTCACATGCAATACGTTGGAAATATTCATTTGAAAATGTCACTCTTCTGACTGTAGTAACTTTAGTTTATGAAAACAGAAGAGAAGATTCAAGTAGACATTTCTTTGCATCTAACTTTTGCAAAACATATAAACCTTTATTTATATTATATATTAATTAAGAAACGCATAACTAATAAAAATCCAATGCATCATGCATTAATACTATTACGGACATATTACAGTACAATAAAAAAGAAATTTTATGCAAGAAAAAAAAAAAATTTAAGCAAAAAAAATTTTAAAAAAAAAAAAAAAATTTCACAATAAGATAAAGACGAAATTCAAGTAAATTATAAATACAAATATATATATCTTCACTCAAAAGAAAACTAAAAAATTTAAGGTGCTGAGATAATGCTTGTATATAGTCTCAGTCGTCCAGTTTCTTAATCTATATGGAAACAGTTTTAACAAATTAAAAATTGCACAAATTTAACCAGGCCAATAGGATTTCAAATTTTGGCTAAAAAAAAGAAATCCACGATTTTGGAGAAAATAATATTCCACAATCTTACTACAACTTGATTTCAAATTATTATGCAAAATACGAGATTTTGTACTTTCGACACATAAATAAAATTAAATATTTTTTACCCAAAAATGAGATTGGTTTTCTTACTCTTATCTCTACGGAAGCCCAATTAATCCCCAACACAAAATTGGTCAAAGAAGGGAATATTAAGTTTGGCGCAAAATTTAGATTCCATGGTTTAGCACATAAACGGAATTCGACGGTTTTGGCATAAAACATATACCTTAAAACTTTGGTAGAAATGGGACTTCGCAGTTTTGAAACGAGGACTGTTGACGCAAACCTAGATCTATAATTCAAACCCACAAACAGGACTATGTTGTTTGAGAAAATGAGATTTTTGGTGTTCGCGTCAATCAAGATTATGAGGCTCTACTACATAAGTAAATTTAATAGGACCTAGATTGGGAAGGTTTAGCCAAAAAAAAAAAAGGGAACCGGAATTTTGTAGTTTTTTGTGCTACAGTTTGTGAAGTATTAGTGTTTAAGCAAAATAAAAAAAATAAGATTCAATAGTGTTTGTACCAAAACATAGTGAATGACTAAGTCTACAGAAAAATGCGATTCATCAGATTTAATTTCATTATTAAACACAATATGAGCATTTTGGACCTGTACCAAGTCTAGACCGACCTAAAACGTTTTCA
>OVAF01002740.1:0-14635 GCA_900406245.1 Odontarrhena argentea | reverse complement strand
TTGTTCTATGTCTGTTTGTACTTATATGGTGTCTATAATCTTGCAGGAAACTTCATATTTTGATCTCTTTTTTTGTGAAGACCTTGCTGCTGCTTTACAAAATGTGACCATACTGACTTTCTCACATAATCTCCATCTCATGCAGATATGTTTCTTGAAGTTATTTTGCTCTATCTGATATGTATTTAGACTTATGATTTCATCTGATGACTATTACTTTGCTTTATGCAGAGCTATAAGTGGGAATTTAAACAAGCATGATCAGAAGTAAACAGTCATAATCAGAAGTAAACTATATCTTTCTCGGTTTGGTAAAATGTGAGAAAGCTTATCAATTTCCTTTAGTTTATAACACAAAGCTTGTAAGTTTTTTCTGCTAACTCTTTTGATATTTTGTGTTTAAGGTTTTGGGAAATTGATATGATACATGGAATGTATGCATTTTTCTCTATTCAATTAATGAATCAGTTAAGGTTTGTTTCATGAAGTGTCTGATAAGTTTACATAAAAGTGCAGTGTGTTGTTTTTATACATCTTTTTGTATATTTGCAGATGATTCCTGTCTAAATATGCCGCAAGATCACATAGTATATAAGAATCAGGTGCCTTATCAAGTTAATCAAAACTGGATATAATATTGACTGGTCTTAATTTTAGCAGTTTTTGCAGGATAAATGAGGTTTCCTGCAAATTATGAATTAAGGCATAAAAGATAAGTATTTGCCCCTTTTATTAGTATAAGTTTTAATTTTCAGGATTATGTGTTATCATTGATATACAGAAATTCATATACTGTATTTTGCTAATTCTGCATTAGTCATCATGGTAACTTTGAAAACAAATTAGATTGCATGCTACAGTCTTTATGAAAAGACTCAAAATATCTTGCAAAACGAAAAAAGTTATATTTACCTATCTGAAAAGTTAGATTGTGATGTGAGTGATCCAGGTTTTCAGTTTAACAATGCTGTAACCTTTATTTTACTATTTAACATTTTCTGCTTATATTCCCCTTGTAAGACTACCATACACCCTTATTCTTTCTGCCATACGCATCTTTTTTGTTTGTGAATCTGTTCTGAAGAATTTATTATGTCTTATGCAATTGAAAAACATGCAAAACCTCCAAAGTTTGATGACATAAAAACTTTGGTCTTAGGAGAGAAGAACAAACCAATCCGCATCCAAGTTGTTCAAGATTTTGAAGAAACCTTTACTCACTATCCTCCTCAAAAGCTCATGCTCTTAACTGATGAGAATGTAATTTTCACATTTCACATCTTTATTCCAATCTTATACCCATGAATATAATGTTGTAGGGTTCACGTATATGTGCTACAATTCCAAATTCATTCATGGGATACTGGAAAAATGCATTCAAACCAAACTTGTGGTACTCTTTGCAAAATTATCGTGTAGAGTCACGACCAAATCTTCTGAAGTTTACTGAGCATGATCTTCACGTTGTGTTTGTCTCTAAAACTGTGACAAGCTTACTTGATGAAAAGTTTGAAGATTTGAAGTTTGAATGGCACAAACCAATCAAATTTTTGCAAGATGGATCACTATACAAATCACACAATGTGGGTAAGATCTCCTCTCTGTATAAATTTTGTCTGATGTTTGATTGAACTAATTCATTTTGACTGATGGAGCTTATATATGTTTCTGGTGATTCTATTTCACCCGAGTTTTGTAGTTGATGTTCTTGGTATAATTGTAAAGGTGGACAAGCTTGAGGATGATGAGTTGGATTTCTGGCTCGAAGATTTTGAGTAATTTCTTTTAACTCTTTACTGATATTTTTCTGTTTTGCTCTTTGTAGATTGTAATGCAAAGTTTTTTTTTTTTTGTCATGTTTAGTCACAGTCTGATTAGATGTCTGGCAAAAAATTCACTGGCTAAGAAGTTTGAGACTATGTGGACTAAAAATCCTAAAAGGCAATGGGCGCACGGATCAGATGAATTGCGTGATCAACCTCACCTGAGAGCTATATACTGCTTACTCAAGTTTTGGGAATTAAAACCAGATGGAGGTACTGTGTTTTTAGCTGAGCATTGTTTGTTTTGCTTAGTAATTGTCCAAGTATAATAAATGTGACCTTCATATGCATATGAGTTCTTTGTCTCTGCTGAGCAGAATTTTTCTGAAATCATTTTCGACCCTACTAATTCAACTGTGGAGGAATGGCAAAAAATGTAAGTTGTTAGATTAAGGCTCTAAATGGTACCAACTTATTTATAATTCCAGCTTATTTCAGCTTATTTTTTTTTCAGCCGGTACCATTTGAATCAGCTTATTCCACTTTTAAAATCAGCTGGAATTATAGGTAATAATAGATTAAATAAAGAAAAATTATTTTTTTCTCTCTTTTGTTTCATAGGTAATTGCTATTTAATTTCATACATAATGTTATTTTAATTTCATTTTAAAAGTTATAAAGTTTTTTCTTTAGTATATATACTTATAAGTAATGTATTTTTATAAAAAAATTATTATAATATACTTAACATTTATTATTTGAGTTACCATAATATTATATACATGCATGTGAACAAAAAACTTGTTTTCCTTGCGGTTTTGTTTATACGAGAACGAAAAACAAAAAATACTTTCAAAAAGACAAAAAATACTTAAAAAAGACATACATCAACTTATATATGTAAAAAAATTTCTCCGACATTTATTTTTATATTTTTAAATTACTTACTTATATTACGTATCATATTTATATATATATTGGAACGGAACGGATATTGGATGGGATAACGGATCACAAACATTTTTTTTCACCTCTAGAAATTATTCATTCATAAATTTTTTTTATTGCCAACAACTATTCCATTATTAATTATTAAAAATAAATAAATTTATTAATTTATCTTTGTTACTTTACTTACTTTATCAACTATATTTATTTTTTTAATGAAACTAATATGTTACATTCAGCCAGATTCCATTCAGCCGGTACCATTTACATTTCAATATATTCTTATCCAAACAGGAATGAATTTTGTTGTGTCTTTAAACAATGTCATGAAGATGCCTATTTCGAAGATATCAATACTAAATTCATCTATCCAGAGGGGTTTGATCTCACACCACAATGGGATTGACATCGTGGCATGAAGATTGAGCAGCTTCCAGTTATTGGAACATCCACATCAAAGAAAAAGAAGAGAACCTAAAAGCTAACAACCTTTGCTATCTTGAAGATGCATGTTTTCTAACTCTATTAAGTCCATAAGTTTGTATTTCGCTTTATTTTAACGTAGGTTGTCTTATCTGTAAGGGTTGTTATTGTTAAGAACTTTTGTTTTCATCGAGTATGATCAATGGCTGTACTTTTTTCAGTTCTCTAAACACCCTTGGTTTAGTAGTACTCTGAACAATGTTGGTGCTTTTGTCAGTTTCGTAGTTGTTTAAAACTTTTGTATTGGAGTGGAATGTTAGTATTCTATAAAGTAGTTTTTGGTATGGACTTATAATCAAATCAAACTCCCATAAAAAATACCCAAAGATTCGCATAACAAACTAAAATGTTCGTTTTATGTTTCCAAATTAACGAACTAAATCTATATGATATAGTTATTGGTGTGTCCTTAAATTTAGGAATCGTTAGGAAACCAAACTACCCAAAACACGACTCAAAAGCAAATATTCTCATACCAAACCTTTAGTATGTTATTCCTTAATCTTCTCTACCTGATCATTTTTTAGGAAAACAAACATTTGCACATAAATTGTTAGTTATATGTTTTCAAATTAACCGACTAAATCTATATGATATAGTTATTGGTGTTACCTTATTTTCATGGATTTATTTGCATTAAAAAATGATTTGCATATTTACTTAATAATTTATGCTAAATTCATCACGTTAATCATTAAATTGGTAAAACAACACCAATATATAATTCAATATGGTTGTTACCTCAAATATAGGGATTTATTTTCGTAATGATTAGATTTCCATAACAAAAAGATGCAATATTCGTCACGTGTATCTTAAGGAAATCTATCTAAACCCTATATATTATAAAAGATTCACGTTAAGCCTATAAATATAGGCACATCTCATTTCTCTTATACATCAAGCAATTCCGAAATACTTTTTTTCAGTTCTAAACTGTATTACAGTTTGTCCATTTCAATTTAACACCCATGGCTGAACTTTACATTACTCCTATCAGCGAGATCAATCCAACAAAAATAAGTTGGAGTATTGAAGCTAAGGTTTTGTAACTCCCCTGATCATACATAACTTTTATGATTTAACCATTGTTAATTTGTGGACTTTTTTATTATTTCCTCAGGTTTTGAAGTCTTACATTGTTGAAAATGTGGACTAAAGAAGAGTTGGTTGAGTTCATCCTACAAGATTATGATGTAATTTTTATATAAACCCTTACTCTTATTGTTATATACAAATATATTTAGGTTGTCATAATTATTTACCGATTTCTTTTACTTACTTAATATAAAATTTATAAATATTCTAATATGTATTGAATTTATGAATAATTTACATATAAATCATTTTACATTTCCTATTACATTTTCCATTCAAAAGCTAATTTTTACTTCATTTTTTCCTTCTTTTACCCAAGGGAACTAAGATCCAAGCTGCTACCTTACCCCAAATGCGCTCATACTATGAGCATACCGTTTTCCCAAACCAGTAGTATCAGTTTAATACGATATATGTATTCGAGTGTGCTCAGTGGGTTAGTAGTACTCTGAACAAATACAAAATAGCTCTCGATTCCAATAGCATAGTCCTATCGATTGAGGCTAAAAATAAGTCTGAGTACTATGAGTTCCCGCCTTTTTCTAAGATACATTCTGGAATAACTCCCAAGGATTTTTGATTGGTAAGTTTTATTCCTTTATATGAATCAACTACTTTTAATATAACTCGGTTCCCTTTTATTATTGGTAACACCAATTGCAATGTTAATATTTAATTATTTGAATTGTAGATGCTATTGGTCTAATTGAGAAGGTCATACAGTGGAGAGACTATGATGAAACAAAAGAGTTAAGGGGAAAGAAGACTTACCCTCCTAATAGAGGCAAAGTGGTTTACATTCCTAACTTCTATACTAATCCAAAAGAAGATTGTCGAAGAGTCTCTGTCCATCTAGGTATATTGTTTACATAAGTCTATCATTCAATATAGATTTTAATATATAATTTTTTCCTTTTTTCTTTTTGGTGTGTGTAAAGTAATGAGATCCCGATCGAATTGGAGAGTGATCACGCAACTAATTTCCTCCGTGAGTACCATGGCTGTGATCACGATAATGTCGTTGCCATTGTTAGGTGGGCCCAAATCGAAGTTAGAGGAGGTGACAATGCAAAAACAACCTCATAAAACAAAGCTATAATATTTGAATAAGGCTAACTGATTTTTCTTTTCAAATACTAAGTATATCTCTTCTGTTAATTGTACCACCATCATTTTGGATCAAGCAAACAATAAGATACAGAAGTGTAGAAGGATGTGAGTTGTTTAACTATACAATATTATAGTTTGCATTTTTGTTTATTATATTTGATCTTCTATCTTTTGGGGGAAACATATGTAGGTTTGCTATATAATGGTTAGGGGGAGTACTGCATGGACCTAATGAAGTCTGCACTGGGTGTAACCAGAAGAAGGCTATTCGCGGTTTTCTAGACTTTGTGGTTTTTAAATCCTTATGTCCTTCGACGTTAAGAGTTAGAGAGTTTGCCATTTTTCATTATGTTTTTAGCATTTTATCTATTGAATTATTTTTTTTCTATTTTATGTTTTGTGACCAATAGTTATCATCATCATCATAAATTTAGCATTCTTGTGATTGCTTTCATACAATATACATTGAACACAAAAATGTTTTTACAACATATTGGCTTGGGTACGTGAATGTGTTCCTTTGGATTAAGAAACAGTTTCAACTAAAAAATAAATTCACTATATTTTTTAGCTTCCATTTGTACATATATTTGGAACCTTACAATGATAAAAAAATTAGGCTTATATTTTTTATAGTAGTGGAGAAAGCTAATATGAGAACATCAAATATATAACACAAACTAACTTACAATCCTCCCCTTTAAATATTAATATTTCCATCATATTAAGTTAACATTATATTAAGGGAGAAACTCAAAAATATCATCATTTCCTCAAAACGTTCCACAAATACCACTTTGACCATTCTGAACCCTTCAAAACTAAACCCAAAATATCCTTAAATCATGAATTATTAGGTTAATAATTATACTATTTTTTCTAATATATATATGTTAACCCTAATCGATTTTCATTCTTGACACTTACTTAATAAAAAAAAAACAAAAACAAAAAGTCTAAGTTCGTCTGATATGACAATATTCGCCCCTATGAGCAAAGTAAAGGTATGTATGGTTGAACCTGTATTCAGAGATTATTGGTTTCCTACCGTTTACCTCCGATCAAAAGACGACGAATCTGGATTTGTGAAGTACAACACACTATTTGAATACGACCACAATGAACCCCTCATAGAAGCAGTACTTCATAGCAACATAAGACCTGTTCCTATTACTCTCCGTAGCTATCAAAACTTTAGGGTCAATGAAAAAGTGGATGCTCTTGATGGGATGGGTTGGCTGGAAGGTTCCATACGAAATTTTGATGGCAAACACATGTTTGGTGTATATTTTGAAAATCACAAAAAGGTAATCGAATATAATGCATCAGAAATACGAGTTCACCAAAAGTGGATTGACAGAGATTGGTTTTTGGTAAGAATATTCATTCTTATTGTTTGCCTTGCATTATATTAATTAGTCTCCTATGATTGGTTGAATTACAATAATCACAGCATGGACTCAGAGTCGATGGTAACGTTATTAACGTGCCGGATGTAGAGCCAATGATCCAACTTAACCAAGAGCTTGATGGTTGATATTTATTTATTATATTTCCGATTTTTATCTATTTGTTCTGACTATATGATTGACTAAACTTGTGGAGTATTACTATTTCTTTTCAGGATCGAACTTAGAAAACGTATCGTTATCGATTGAAGTGTAGCTTTCAAGTTTGAAGAATCAAGGTGGAATATGTTATATGCATTGGTCACCTCCTGAATATTATCAAAATAATAAACCTATTGTTTTCTATATTTTTCATTTGTATTTTAAATATATTAAATTCAATGATATAATGGTTCATGAATTTAAAAAAACCTCGAATGATAATATAATGATCCATGCAAATTTTTGAAATGTCAATCATTTAATGAATTTGTGTAGACCATTATAAGGAAAGATATAAAATCATATCATATTCTTCATAATATAAGAATCTAATAATATGAGTTGTTATAGTTCGTAAAATAATAATATGATTTGTCCTTTACGATATGAAATGTACGCAAGGTCATTTTTTAACTCATGTTTTCATTAATGATAATCACCAATGATGTTAGATAAAATCTAAACAAAAGTATATTCTTATCATAGATTTACAAGATAATACAAACGACAATATCTCTTAATAACTTTGTAATCTATGAAATATCTTTATTCTTTCCTTAAATCAAATTTTAGAAATGTCTACAATATCAAACCATAACTTCATAATCTATACTATATCTTGATAATTTCCTTAAAAATATTTTAAGAATATTATCTTCATAACTCGAGATTGATGTAGCTGTTTTTTAGGAACAATATTAACTGCCAATCACACATTATTTTGTTTCAAATTTTTTAATCATTTTATAGATATGAAAGTGAAAATTTCGTTCCCTCTCATTTGTCTGAAAACTTTCCCACCACATTTTAGGTTTCGAATTGTGTTTGAACGTGAACTACATTGTCTTCCACCTATAAATACATACATGAGCTAACACAATTGATTCACTCCTAACCTAAGCAATTGATTAATACCTTCACATCTCTTATTCTTAAAAATGTCTCTCTTTAGGCAAAACAGCTCAGTTGAAGTGAGGTTCGTTGAACCCAGTTTTCGGGGTTCATGGTGGCATGATGTGTTCTTGCGTAACTTAGATGGTCACACTTGCCAGGTCCGTTTTTGCACCCTTGTGGTGAGAAAGCACGGTCCTTGGCTCACGGAGCAAGTCCGTATTGAAGATGTGAGGCCAGTTCCAAACACTCTTCGTTCACATTTAACTTTTAACGTCACTAATAAGGTTGATGCTTTCTAAGGCGATGGCTGGTGGGAGGGAACTATCCGTACAAAAGAGGGTGCTGATAGGTTTGGAGTTTACTTCGAGCGATACAATGAGTTTCACCACTTCCATCCAACCGAATTGAGGATCCATCAAGATTGGGATGGTTTTGATTGGTTTGTGGTATGTATTTTCTTTATTAGAATGAGTTCACTAAATCATTTAGTTTATGCTAATATGTTATATTTCGATGTTATTCAGGGAGGATACAAAATGCATTCGAATGTTCAAAAATCCCTGAAGTTCGAGCCATATGCAATTGTCCCAAAAACTGAGTGATACTGGCCAAATTATCCTTCTCGAATATCATCTTGATCAATATGGATTGTTCCATTCAAAATAAATTATTTTTATCCAAAATAAAATTAGTAGAATAAGGACGTTTATGTTTAGTTTTTTCTTTTGGTATCTTATGGCTTTATTGTATTTAATTTATTTTCTGATAAACATCCTATTGATCTATTTTGTGTCTACCCATAATTGTTATATTGGTTAAGTTTTAATTAATCCCCAAGTTTTGATAAAACTTAACCAATATAACTATCCTTCAAAAATTAAAATAATGGGTAGACACAAAATAGATCAATAGGATGTTTATCAGAAAATAAATCAAATACAATAAAGCCATAAGATACCAAAAGAAAAAACTAAACATAAACGTCCTTATTCTACTAATTTTATTTTGGATAAAAATAATTTATTTTGAATGGAACAATCCATATTGATCAAGATGATATTCGAGAAGGATAACTTGGCCAGTATCTCTCAGTTTTTGGGACAATTGCATCTGACTCGAACTTCAGGGATTTTTGAACATTCGAATGCACTTTGTATCCTCCCTGAATAACATCGAAATATAACATATTAGCATAAACTAAATGATATAGTGAACTCATTCTAATAAAGAAAATACATACCACAAACCAATCAAAACCATCCCAATCTTGATGGATCCTCAATTCGGTTGGATGGAAGTGGTGAAACTCATTGTATCTCTCGAAGTAAACTCTAAACCTATCAGCACCCTCTTTTGTACGGATAGTTCCCTCCCACCAGCCATCGCCGTAGAAAGCATCAACCTTATTAGTGACGTTAAAGGTTAAATGTGAACGAAGAGTGTTGGGAACTGGCCTCAAATCTTCAATACAGACTTGCTCCGTGAGCCAAGGATCGTGCTTTCTCACCACAAGGGTGCAAAAACGGACCTGGCAAGTGTGACTATCTAAGTTACGCAAGAACACAGCAGGCCACCATGAACCCCGAAAACCGGGTTCAACGAACCTCACTTAGACTGAGCTGTTTTGCCTAAAGTTAGACATTTTTAAGAATAAGATATGTGAAGGTATGAATCAGTTGATTAGGTTAGGAACGAATCAATTGTGTTAGCTCATGCATGTATTTATAGGTGGAAGACAATGTAGTTCACGTTGAACACACAATTCGAAACCTAAAATGTGGTGGGAAAGTTTTCAAACAAATGAGAGGGAACGAAATTTTCACTTTCATATCTATAAAATGATTAAAAAATTTGAAACAAAATAATATGTGATTGGCAGTTAATATTGTTCCTAAAAAAAAGCTAACCCAATCTCGAGTTATGAAGATAATATTCTTAAAATATTTTTAAGGAAATTATCAAGATATAGTATAGATTATGAAGTTATGGTTTGATATTGTAGAAATTTCTAAAATTTGATATATGGAAGGAATAAAGATATTTCATAGATTACAAAGTTATTAAGAGATATTGTCGTTTGTATTATCTTGTAAATCTATGATAAGAATATACTTTTGTTTAGATTTTAACTAACAGCATTGGTTATTATCCTTAATGAAAACGTGAATTAAAAAAATGACCTTACGTACATTTCATATCGTAAAGGACAAATCATATTATTATTTTACAAACTATAACAACTCATATTATTAGATTCTTATATTATGAAGAATATGACATGATTTTATATCTTTCTTTATAATGGTCTATTCAAATACATTGAATGATTGACATTTTAAAAATTTGCATGGATCATTAGGAGTGGGCATACGGTTACCCTATCGGGTTTCGGGTTCGGTAATTCGGGTATCGGGTTTTCGGATTTATGAATATACTACCCATTCGGGTTTTCTAAAAATTCGGGTCGGGTTCGGTTTGGTAATTTTCGGGTTCGGGTCGGGTTCGGATTTTTGGTTGAAAACCAAAATTTCCAAAAAAAATTTTGGTTTGGTATTACTCGGTAAAAAAAACATGAAAAATGTAGAAACAAAACCCAAAAAAACCTGGAAAACCGGAGAAAATCGAAAAAAACCAAAGAAAAACCAAAAATCCCAAAAAAATCAAATACACAAAAAATATAATAGATGTTTTTGTTCAAAATTCAACTTCAATGCAATAACCATTCATACACTTGCAAAATAAAATCATTTACATATTTAATAAAAAATGATACAAATGCCAAATATAGTCATAATTATCGAATTGACAAAAAAAAAGGAAAATAAAAACTATAAAAATTGTTTAAACAATATGAAAATATCTGATGTTAAATCTAAATTTTTTAAAGTTAATTTATGTCTCAGATACTTCGGATATACATTCGGTTTTCGGTTCGGTACGGGTTCGGGTTCGGTTTTTTTGGATTTAGAAGTTTAATACCCATTCAGATAATATTAAAACTCGGGTTCGGATTTTTTTTTTGGGTTTGGTTTCTTTGCCCATGCCTAATCATTATATTATCATTCGAGGTTTTTTTAAATTCATGAGTATCATTGAATTTAATATATTAAAAATACAAATGAAAAATATAGAAAACCATAGGTTTATTATTTTGATAATATTCAGGAGGTGACCAATGCATATAACATATTCCACCTTGATTCTTCAAACTTGAAAGCTACACTTCAATCGATAACGATAGCGTTTTCTAAGTTCGATCCTGAAAAGAAATAGTAATACTCCACAAGTTTAGTCAATCATATAGTCAGAACAAATAGATAAAAATCAGAAATATAATAAATAAATATTAACCATCAAGCTCCTGGTTAAGTTGGATCATTGACTCTACATCCGGCACGTTAATAACGTTACGATCTTCTCTGAGTCCATGTTGTGATTATTGTAATTCAACCAATCATAAGAGACTAATTAATATAATGCAAGGCAAACAATAAGAATGAAAATTCTTACCAAAAACCAATCTCCGTCAATCCACTTTTGGTGAACTCGTACTTCTGATGCATTATATTCGATTACCTTTTTGTGATTTTCAAAATATACACCAAACATGTGTTTGCATCAAAATTTCGTATGAAACCTTCCAGCCAACAAATCCCATCAAAAGCATCCACTTTTTCATTGACCCTAAGGTTTTGATAGCTACGCAGAGTAATAGGAACATGTCTTATGTTGCTATGAAGTACTGCTTCTATGAGGGGTTCTGTAACATCCCAAAACCGGGTAACCAAAAATCTCTACGACTTTGGTTAAAGATTTAAGTTTTGGGCTTGTTATTTGTTAATACTCATCACGGCCCAAGTTGGCCCATTTGTTTTGAGTATAAAAGTTCTAGGGAAAAGAAAACCCTATTCTCTTCTTTTCCTAATTGCCGTCAAACTTCTTTGCCTCCTCTTGTTTCCCTCTTCGTTATTGTTGTTCTCTTTCTTCACCAACCGAGGCCAGACACGTCAGTCCATTTGTAAGCTCGATTTCCGCCAGACCAGAAGGAACTGGATGACGAGCCACCCACCATTGCGAAGCTCCGAGTCTTAGCTTTCCAGGAAGTTAAATATCTCCTTGATCGGATCTATGGTTCAAAAGTTATGGCTGTTCTCCTCCAGCAAGTCCAGTCTGTCCGCAACAGAGTCTTCAGTCCGACCAGCTACCTTGCAGAGCAGGTTCCCGGAGAACAGTGACGAGCTAGAAGGCGTGTAGCATATCAACACGAAGGTCCAGATGTCTTCTATCCATTGAGATGAGATTTGGGTCAATCGGAGTCCGGACCAGAGAGTTATCGCAGTTCTGCCTCATGCTGTCGGATCTGGCCAAAGCAGATTTCAGGTGAGGATCATGTTCAGATCTTGTCTTATGCTTTCGAGTTGCTTACTGGATAAGTTAGGGTTTTCATGTTAATGATTGATTAGTGATATGTAGTTAATGTTATGAGATGATAGATAGGATGATTGATGATTGATGTTTGATTAATGAGTTTGTCTATGATCGTTGTTTGAATGATTGCATGCTTCGACAATGTTGTATGATGGGAACTGATTGTAGTATAGGTTGTTTGAGATCGTAAAGTAGATGTTTTGCGTCTGTGAACGAAGTGTATGTAAGCCGTTGCAGAGCTTGTTTGTTGGACTGTGAACGAAGCGTATGTAAGCCGTTGCAGTTCAGGCCTTAGAGGGCCAGTATGGTGGCAGTTCGGACCCAAACGTGGAAAAGGGGCACTGTCTGACCGGTATTAGGAGAATTGTGCTAAGAATGAGAATGAGAAAGTGAAAGTGAAAGTGAATATGAATATGAATTTAAATGTAAATGAGAATGTGGATGTGATTGGGAATGGGAATGGGAAATGCTAGTTAGGAATGATTGATGCTAAGTTTAGGAAGGGTGCATGATTGTGTGATGAATGCTAATTTGGGTGTGATAGACGTATGCTAGGTTGTTGTGATTAATTTGTCTTGTTTGTGATGAGTAAGTTGCGGACCTGGTGAGCTTCGGCTTGCCCTCGCTGAGTAACCTTGTGTTGCTCACCCCTCCTTCTTCCCCGTTCTGTTCAGGTGTAGGTGGATGAGAGGTTGAGTTCCTGGTGGTTGGTGTGGCTTTTCGATCCTGGCGCCGAAGTTTTGAGAAGAGTTGAAGTGATCTCCGGTTAGACTTGGTGTCTTCCGGTTATCTTAACCCCCGGTTCGAGTGCGTGAGAATCGGGGTGTTACAGGTTCATTGTGGTCGTATTCAAATAGTGTGTTGTACTTCACAAAGCCAGATTCGTCGTCTTTTGATCGAAGGTAAACGGCAGGAAACCAATAACCTCTGAATACAGGTTCGACGATACGTACCTCTACTTTGCTCATAGGGGCGAATATTGCCATATCAGACGAACTTAGACTTTTTGTTTTTGTTTTTTTTTTATTAAGTAAGTGTCAAGAATGAAAATCGATTAGGGTTAACATATATATATTAGAAAAAATAGTATAATTATTAACCTAATAATTCATGATTTAATTGGGTTTAGTTTTGAAGGGTTTAGAATGGTCAAAGTGGTATTTGTGGAACTTTTTGAGGAAATGATGGTATTTTTAAGTTTCTCCCTAAATATAATGTTAACTTAATATGATGGAAATATTAATATTTAAAGGGGAGGATTGTAAGTTAGTTTGTGTTATATATTTGATGTTCTCATATTAGCTTTTTCAACTACTACAAAAAATATAAGCCTAATTTTTTTATCATTGTAAGGTTCTAAATATATGTACAAATGGAAGCTAAAAAATACAGTGAATTCAGTTTATAGTTGAAACTGTTTATTAATCCAAAGGAACACATTCACGTACCCAAGCCAATATGTTGTAAAAAAAATTTTGTGTTCAATGTATATTGTATGAAAGCAATCACAAGAATGCTAAATTTATGATGATGATGAAAACTATTGGTCTCAAAACATAAAATAGAAAAACAGTAATTCAATAGATAAAATGCTAAAATCATAATGAAAAATGGCAAACTCTCTCACTCTTAACGTCAAAGAACATAAAGATTTAAAAACCACAAAGTCTAGAAAACCGCAAATATACTTCTTCTGGTTACACCCCATGCAGACTTCATTAGGTCCATGCAGTAATCCACCTAACCATTATATAGCAAACCTACATATGTTTCCCCCAAAAGATAGAATATCAAATATAATAAAAAAAAAAAAAATGCAAACTATAATATTGTATATTTAAACAACTCACATCCTTCTCCACTCATGTATCTTATTGTTTGCTTGATCCAAAATGATGGTGGTACAATTAACAGAAGAGATATACTTAGTATCTGGAAAGAAGAATCAATTAGCCTAATTCAAATATTATAGCTTTGTTTTATTAGGTTGTTTTTGCATTGTCACCTCCTCTAACTTCGATTTGAGCCCACCTAACAATGGCAACGATATTATCGTAATCACAGCCATGGTACTCATGGAGGAAATTAGTTGCGTGATCACTCTCCAATTCGCATATCAGGATCTCATTACTTTACACACACCAAAAAGAAAAAAGGAAAAAATTATATATGAAAATCTATATTGAATGATAGACTTATGTAAACAATATACCTCATGTCCTTGAGATGGACAGAGACTCTTCAACAATCTTCTTTTGGATTAGTATAGAAGTTAGGAATGTAAACCACTTTGCCTCTATT
>OVAF01002739.1:0-14639 GCA_900406245.1 Odontarrhena argentea | reverse complement strand
GACTCGATAAAACAAACCATATCGTGATTGAAAACCTATAAAAACCACGATATATCAGATTGGCGGCCATAACTCGATCACCTCAATCTTCTTCTTCTCTCTAGGTCACAATAATCAAACCCCCTTGTTTGATCAATTAACCTAAAGCTCTTTGTATTGTCTCAAGATCGAAAACGCTCTGATACCAAATAAAGTGATTCAAGACTTGATAATAAGAACAACTCTTCTTATTGAATTTAGAAAATAACTCAAAACTAAACTCAAGTCTCAATTGTTGGGGCTTTTCTAGCCCATCCAAACTCTCCATTAGTATGATATTGTCCGCTTTGGGCTAAATCACAAAGCCCTCACTGTTTTTCTTATTGGGCTCCTTCCCAAAATGCCTCATACTAATGGGAGTGTCTCTTGACTTATATATTAGACCTCCTCGTCTAATCTTTCCGATGTGGGACTTGGATTGACATCCCAACATTATATCCATCTATCTATTTAACCATTAATCCATTAGGATGAAAAAATTTCATCCATTATGATTCATGGATTAGGATGGATTGGATCAACCACCACGTTTTTATCCATTTTGACACCCCTAGACGTAAATCATCTATTTCAAAATAATATTGAATTATTGACTTTAAATATCCAAAAATATTAGATTAGTAACCACTTCACAGATATATATGTATGATCGAAGAGGAAATTTACAAAAAGTATAAACACAATATTTCTTTTTTGCTTAGTTATTATTATTGATTTTAAGATGACAAATTCTTCAAGAAATCTATGTAACTCAATATTGAACCATGACATACATTATGATTTTCTCTAACTTTCAAACTTTGCTCTTTTATACCGTATTGGTAATTTGGAATAATTTCAAAACTACCACTTTTAAACTAGACTTTTTAAAAGTATGACATTAAAATATCGAGTAAGAATCTCACTAGTAATTTTTAGTTAACTAGTTAATAATTGTTAAGAAAATTTTCATCAACATAAGTAATATAAAATGCATTAAATTAAGTTCGAACATAAATCACCATGCTAAAAGTCATGGTCATTATATACTAGCTAGGATAAAACCCATATTATGTGTTATTTATATAAAGTCATTTTTATCTAATTAAATTATTCATTTTTTTGTGTGACAATAATCATATAGTCATTTTATATATAATTAAATTATCAAAAATAACTACTTAATAGTTTGTGGACCAAAAAGAAAAACTACTAAATACTTTTATAGCTTTGGTAGACATATATTTGCAAGTAAATACTCAGTAATGGTTTATAATTACGGGTTATAAATGTATGACGTCCAAGTGTTGTTTTTCTTCTTTTACCCAACAAACCTAATAAAAATTGCAGGTAGCCTACTTACCGTATTTTTATAATAACCACAAAAAATATAACATCATTTCGATAAGCCAAATGAAATTTGTTTGATAATCTATGCTTAAGAAGAATAATTCTCTGACCTAAATCCATACGAGGACTCCTCTTCAAATGTAGAAACTATTATTCTACTACAACTTGGTTGAAGTGTTGTTGTTTGGAATGTTTTTTAGAAAGAAAAAACTATTAACAAAATGAGAAACTTATGTGTATATATGTTTACATCGCGGCTCGACATGTCGTTAATCAGGTCACCAACCCCAAAGAACAGCTATAAAAAATATATCGACATGTCGTTATAGATACAACCTCGGTAGAAAGATGCTTCGATGCACTACTAGGCAAGTGGAGCCTACGTTGCATTCTTTGATCCTATGCCTTTTGTAATATGCAAGTCGAAAAGCATTTGTGTGACTTACGACCTACTTTTATTGGAGAACACTACACATATCTTTCTTTGATCACGACTCTAAACCAAATCCGTGACATGTATAATTGCTTACTCCTTTAAGTACAGATGCGTGCCGTGATTTTTTCCCTCGTGTTTATCGAGTAAGGATATAGATGGGTCCAAACCCATAACTTATATGCTTTGTGGAATACTTTTTCTTTTTGTTATTAGCTAGTATCAAGATGTTGCTGGTCCAAAGAATATAACGGTTTGGTTTGGTTTCGAATTGCCAAATGTTCGATTTTATTTTTTATAAATTATTTTCGATTCTCGAGTAATAACTAATACAAATGATCTCAAATATTTTTTGATTCTAAGTTATGTATATTTGGATAGTTAGAAAATACTTTTTTTTTTTTTTTGTTACTATTTTGGTTTGTTCGGTTATGTTTGGTATTTCAAGTAAATTAACCTTTACCAAAAATAATTTCGATCTATTTTTGATTAATTCATATATATATATATATTTGAATATTAATTTGTAGGTATGCTCGAGTAAAGTTACCAAACATGATTTTTTTTGTTCTATATCGGTTCTCGTGTACGTTGCCTGAGTTGATTAAAACAAAAAAGGACCTAAATAAAGACAAAATGTTGCAGGGATCATAGTTTAAATTATTTAGGATAGCAGGTTAATCTTCAAACAACAAGCGAAGTGTTAAGCGTGCGTGAGGTTAAAGAGAGTGTTCTGAATGAAAAGGGTTCTTGCTTGAGCTGAAACTTCCTAGTTAAATCCATCTTTGTACGTAACAGCTAACTCACATGAGGTCATGAAAATTAACCAGTCAGGTCTGAAGATGGCAAAGTCTCTTTTTTCTGCTAAGACGACGATGTTTTGAGAACCTGCATTCTTCTTTATCATTGTTCCCGATTCCCTCTCGTTCAACAAATTCGGGAGCAAATTCGAATCTGTAATCCAACGATGGAGTTCCTAAAAACACAAAGATGATACCAGAATCCAGTATTGATTAGAAGTTTACAACCCAATAATCCTTCAAAAACTAGCTTCACCTCATATAGTCAGGCCACAGTTAAACCTATCATAATGGATTTAAATCACCAACTCAGAGAGAAAAGAGTGTGTATATAATATATATATTCGAATATCAACAAAATGCATGATATTGGTCTTTAGACTCTCTCAGGCTTCATTTTATCTTTACACAACATATAATGAATCCTAGGCTAATCCCCTAAGAGATACTACTTGTTGTTTCAACAGATGACGCCTCCTCCAGTTGAGCTTCACTGGCCGTTGGTTCAGGCAGTGAGGTTTCTTGCTGGGCAGCCACTGGTGGAGCTTCTTCGGTGAGGGCTGGTGCAGAAGCTTCAACAGTTTCTGAAGACTTGAACTTGTTGATGTAGTAGCTAAGCGATGGTCCACTGTATTCCACTGTTTTTGGTCTAGCCGGGGTGTCTTTCCCCACTTGAAGGAGTATAGAGGAAGCCGCGGCGATTGAGATAAGTGCAACACCTGCTACAATTGCTGCTGTGTTCTCTGCCCCGTCAGACGAAGATCCTGCAGTACCTGAGCTTATCGCGCTCTCTGCAACATATACTGCAGGCTGCAAAAGTAAAAAAGAAAGGCTATTCTTCAGCAAAAGGCAATAGACTTGAGTTAAAAAAGCAAAGAGAGTATGAAAAACCCAACAGAAATGGATCAACAACCCCATCCCAAGAAGATGCAAAATTTGCATGACATATTTTGTCCCAGGCTAATGCGTATTACATGGAGATGGAGGTACAGGGCAAAATAAAGGAGCAAACACAAACAAAACACAGAAAATGATAAGATAAGAAACGTAATTTCCTTGACTGTCCTTGAACCAATCATCACAACAAAAACCGATGATCAAACTCTAAGAAGAAGGCAAATGTATCTCGGAGATTAGTTGAAGAGATCTCCCAACTCTCCCAGAGCAAAAAGGCTCCCAAAAGCAACTGGTCAAAGACTCCTAAATCTCTTCCTCAAACCTACACTGTACTACCTACTATGCATCCACTACATTCCAGTGCTTATCACACACATAAAAATCATTCCCTCGCCTTAACAGAGCTTGATTGGAAAACCAATATCTCAGAAAAGCTCTAATTCAATTTTGGTCCGATTGAATGAGACTTAGCAGGACAAGACTCTTAGTAAATCTAACAGCACTCGTGAATTACGTATGATATCCATACATAGATGGAGAATGTAGATAGAGAGAACTAACAAACCTCAATAGAGTAAACATTAGTCTGGCCAGCAGTATCTTTCTCAACATAACCAGTCCAACCACGCTGCTTCCGAGGACTAGGAGGAAACGTTCCCACCACTTTCGTCTTCTCTCCAGCTAACCACTCCATACTCACCGTCCCAACCTACACGTTCCATTTCAAACCCAATTCAATCAACATCATTTCAATCGAAAGATTCCTAATTTCAGTCTATAATCACTTCAACTCACAAACACTAAGATCTCGCAAAGTAACCAACATCAATTCCAAAACTTACACATTTGGACTCTTTACTGTTTACAAATTTGAGATTTTTCTCATCAAAATAAAGAAAGATGATAACTTTACCTCTTTTTCAGGAGCACATTCTTCGGTATTACAATCAGAATCATCGGAAGAAGCTCTAACGACGGAGGCGAGAAGTTTCCGTCCACCGGATTTGAAACTGAGAAATCTTCCATGAGATTTAGGCGACGGCAAAACGCAGCCGTTTGGGGATAGCAAGAAGTTGGAAGCGCAGGACATGGTTGATCGGATTAGAAGGAGATGATGAGTCGAAGATTCTGAGGTTTGGGAAGAGAGAATGGACAAGAAGATAATAGAGACGACGATGTGTGGTGGGCTTTTTCCACTAGGCTACGCGTGTATTTGCCCACCCCAAATTTTGAAAAACCCACATTTTTTTATTTGATTTTTATATAATTTGGACAAAGGTTCCGAAAACAATTAGATTTTGATTTCCTACAATGTGTATTACTTGAACACTTGCAAATCAAATATCAGTGGTCAAATCCTTCATTATTATTATCATCGGTTATATTCATTAGTTATTTAAAGTCTACTTCCATGAAAATACATTTACAATTCTCATACTTCTGTCATGAAGCAGATCGGAAATTATCTGTTTCGAATACATTAGAGTCCTTAGGTAGAATAGAATTTATCCCACACAATCTATTCAAAGCCAATTAGTTCGCCATAATATTAAAAACCTATGAGTTACATGTTTAAATGTTTTGGGATCGATGATTTTTCAGGTTAACTTGAACTAAGAAATGTCATTGGTTTTTACAACACATGCATAACATTAATTAGTGTTTTCAAATATTTGTGATTATCAGTTTTTTCATAATTTAGTTATAGATTGGGATTGGGTAAAACACACCACACCTAAAAGAGTTAGAACTAAAAGATAATAAATATAGAGAAATATCTTTTGGTTTCATTATTTTGTCTTATTTTTATACTAAGTTTTGTGTAACCAAACCTAATTTAACTATTTATTTATTTATTGTATTTATGTTTTTATTTTTTAAGTTACTTTTTTTTTGGGGCCGAATGTTTTTCAGTTACTTTAAAACTAAATTCTAATGATTAACCGATCTATTGATTCATCCTGATTTTTATTAGTTTGGTTAACCGATTTGTATATCTTCACGTGTCTAACTAAAATTTTGTATCCTAGTTTTGTCTATGCATCTCTTTTAGGTGGTTTGGGGATATTTCGTTTAATCGGGCATTTTCATTATGCAATATTGCAATCGATTGGTAATAACATGTGATAACTAAAACGATAATGAGACCAAAGACCAAACTAAAATGCATAAATCAAAGACATAATTTTATTTTATATAAGATAACAGATCCCAAATTAATACATTTCCTACTAACTTTTCCTCCTTCATTTTCTTTTTCATCGTTTTACCGCATCTGTTTTCCACTTTAAATTTCCTTTCATTATTACTCCCTAGAGTAAGACTATAAATGGCGAATGATTTCAGCTTGCCATGGTTTAATCATCACAACAGCCAAAGACCTGATGGGCTAGTGGCTTAGTGATGATCACTACGCCTGGTTTTGTAGCATAAGCATGTGGGGTGCAAATCACACTTAGTTTCCAATTGTGGAATAAAATAAATGTAGACTAACAAAAAGTAATCATCATATATATACTAGTATATGGTGTACCGAGTGAACATCTCGACCCTGAGCATATTATAATGCCACACAACCTATGAGCTTTCAAGTGGGATTCTTTTGAAAACTATGGGCAATAAACATCCACTAGACTATGTCCGAGGGGACCTATTGATATATATGATAACATGAACATCAATTACTTAGCATATGTCAATATGTCATTATTCCTCAACTTTTCAATAAATAATCTCGTTTTTATGTGGCCAAAAATGAGCTTAGTACCATAAATAAGCTACTCATATAATCTTTCCTTTAATAACTCATACCTTTAAGTGATAATCATGATAATATCTTCCAAAACTTTTTTTTTTGGATATATAATGGTATCTTCTAAACGTTAAATAACTTAAAAACATTATGCTAATACTAGTGTTTTATACTCAATTGCATGTATTTTTTAATAATTTCTTTTGTCGTCCATATTAAATTGTTTTATATTTTGATTTTTTATTATATATACTAGCGTCTGGCAAGGAGTATACCAAGGACCACCAAATACATTTATTTCATTAGTAAATATATTTTTTATTCGATTAGTTTTACTTTGACTCGAATCTCCAGAGAATTCAACAAAATGTAAAAAAAAAAAAAAAACATGACTTGATAGGAGACAAATGCTACACACCACCGTCCTCTACCAAACAGATGAAGAATGGATCGAGAAGCAAACACAAACGAAAAATGACAAAAAATAAAAATCAAAAACACAAAACAACACAAACAAACAAGTCTCTGCTAAAATACTACAAGTCCACTCTCTATTAATTTATTTTTGTCTCATTCGATCTTTTTAAGAGCATCGTTCACGTGCCAAACCTAGACGTCCATTGGGAACATCGATCAAGACACGATAGTTCTGTTGCTGCATACTCGCGATCACATTCACCACCGAGTTTACGTTCTCCGGTGCTGCCGCCATCGCGAGGCACGACCTGCTCCCGACCGAGCTGTGTAACATCAAGTTATCCGCAGGCAATGTCATGTTCACTCCTTTGAACATGAATGTTATTGTAGGCACCGTGACTTGTTGTGTGTAACATGTGTCGAAACCACCTAGTGATGTTACTACCGCGGTACGTGGCTTCACGCGCTTCCTGAACTCGTTCCTTACCGCCTCGTATACGGGTTTAGCCAGCCTCGTGTAGACCGTTCCTACAAATAATTAAATCCAAAATATGACTAGACCTATACGCACAGAGCCTCTTAGTTAATTAAAAAAAAAATGTATAAAAGATTAAATTAAAGAGTAAAAAGAGCTGGTAAGTAGCTAAACCGAACTAAATCTAACCGAAATTGTTAAATTAAAACACAAACCATAACCAAATTAATTAAACCAAACCAATAAAAAAATTATAAACATTGAAATCATTTTTATATTTTTTTGATTATTTTCCGACAACATGCATTATGTATTATAATGCTGGATTTGTAATTATATTTTCAAAATGGTCTCTTTTTTTTTTTTTTTTTTTGAAATTTATCAAAATGGTCTCTTACCAGAGTCGAAGATGGTTCCAGCACCGTTGGTGGGATTAAAAGCAATAGCAGCCGGAGGCAAATCAACAACTTTCCGACCAACGCGGATCGCGACGAGGTTAACATAATACAAAGAAGACCTCCTAGGGTTTGTCAGAAGTGGCGTGTACTTCAAGCGAAGAGGCTGCGAAGTAGGTCCAAGTCTAAGCGAACCAGAGAAGGCCAAAGACTTGAAACTCGGCAAACAGTAAGAGAAAGTAGCTTTGTAAAGTGACTGAGCCTGTGACATAAGAGATAATGGGCCACGACCTAGGCCCAATAAGCCTTGTGGTGGTGGGATGGTTCCACCCCCGGCCACTTTGTTGACACAACCGAACGTAAAGGCTTTGATGGGATCAGCAGCGAGTCGGATCGTGTCCTGAGAGAGGTTAGCCGCAATGGAGGAGCTTCCATAGGTTAGGTTAAACGAACAGGCGCGTGATCCACACGTTGGGTTTGGTACCTACAACATAGACATTAGTAGTAGCGTTCACGTGAGTTAATGCAGTTTGTGTCGGTCTAGTGATTTTAAGTGTTGATGTTCTGTAAATCCCGTGAACTATTTTTTGGAATAAATCAATTATTACCACATGGGGGACCCTTTTTCCCTCTGTGAAAAATTGAAAGAACTTTTTTTCAGATTATTAAATGATAAGTTTCCTTTTATGTCATAAATGAAATACTTCTAGATCTTGAGTTTTGTATATATTTTCTTCAACTATAATCAGATCTTTAAGATGAAAACAAATTTCAGGTTACTAATATTTAAATACCACTACAATATAGTATGTTATGGTTCATTAATGAAGCTAATGTAAGTGTTATAATGAAAAAACATTCCATGGAACATATTTAATATATAGGCTATAGGTGTTTTTATATACCTGCTTACACTGAGGAGCACTGCAGCTAACGTTCTTGAAAGAGGTGGACTTGGCCGGAAGAAAGGCGGTGTTGGAAGGACAGCCAATACAACCGGAGCAAGGTAACCAAGCCACGTCACTACTTGTGTCCATGGCTAGGAGAAGTGACTGAGCCGGGGTACCGATCTGAGCCTTGACAATGTATGTTGTGCTTTGCAACATTTGGCGTCCTGAGGCTATGGGAACCACGGATTTTCCGGCCACGAGGCTTGTCAAGTACTGGAGACGAGCTTGGTCCTGAGCCAGCGTCTCCAGTACACGAGCTTCCCATGAGAGTGGGGAGGATGATTTGAAGGGAGAGCAAGGACTGTCTATATGGAAGATTCTTAGAGTAGAGCCTTGGTCTTGAGTGTTGGTAAGGTCACAGTTTGGGTGGTTTAACCCAAGTGCTAGTCCTAGTGGAATGATGGAAAAAAGTTGGAGGAATAAAACAAGAGTATTCATTGTATTTTATGTTTTTTGTGTTGGATGTGATATTGATTGGTGTTGGCATGAGAGGGTATATATAGTGGTCTGAGCTACATAATGACCCAAGTACATAATATCAAAAACTATATTAAACTATAGTATCAATGTATATTATACAAATCAAAGAATAGTTCTGGTTATTATGTTTTGGGTTCGACCTCTGGCGGTGAAGAATAGACAAACTTAAGTTTTTTTTGGTTTTTTTTAACAAAGAAATTTTGGGCCAAGGTAATCTCATTCGACCTGAATCAACCTTTGATAAAAAAAAAAAAAACAAAAAAATTCCAAAGCGTAAATCATTCGTATCAAAATGAAATTCGAATTCAGGCGCAAAGACTCAGAGATTTAGATTATTCTATATTTTACGTTTTTTTGTTATAGAAAGTTATATACCATAACCCGAGTTGCCTTTAGTCATATAACACGCCTAACGTTTTTTCTAACATTGTTCTTTATATAATATCAGACTCTCACAAACTAGATTTCCATATTGGGCTATTGGAACTTTCTGGTACAGTTTCAAATATCCAACAATCACTTCACAAATAGTGATCTCCTTTTCAATGATTCAGTTAGGATCACAATAACTATCACTAATTCATCACCATCTAATATAGAGGTGCATTGCTCTTGTTTTGATTAAGTTCCGATCAAAGAAAGAGCTACCTTGTGGCAGCTCCATTGATACATGCAAGAGTGACTGGTGAAAACTTTGGGTGCTAGTTTTGGTTATTATTATTTTTCTGTTAAGCATGCCAATTATTTCTCTTTTTTTTTACTTTGCAAAAATTTGATGTCGGCCAATAATGGATATATTCATCTGTTTCTTTACTCTTCTCATAGTGCAGAAAGTTACTTTCTTGTGATTTCCACTACTTATGTGGGGTATTTGTTATTGATGGGCTGAGTAGTATAATAATGAGAATATACTTGTCTAGCAACATTCATATAAAATAACAAAATGTGAACATTTTCCACATAACTTTTATAAAATTATTAATAAAGCAAATGGGTTTATGCCACGAGTGGGCTGAACACATGCAGCCCAATTAATTGACAACTGGAAACTTTATAAGGGAATTTCATTCGGTCCTCATGTGTTCATAACATAAATGGTTCACTTGGTTCATCATCATCTATGGAGAATATGAAGCACACACTGAGATGAACAAGCTGCAATCAATTAGGTGAAATGATTGAAGGTCCCGATGGCAAGCGGATTTAAATGCGGTAACAATTTGAGTGTATTAATCTTATGAATGATCAATTACATTACTTCATATTCTTGTCTAAAATGTGTTTCCATAAATTTCCACTTATGGGATATCCTGCAAAAACTTTACTCCAATTATTATTATTATTATTTTTTTTTTTTTTATAGAAAACGCTATTTGTTATAGGAAAATTTTCATAAAAACATTCGACACAATTTCAATACGTTTTTTAATACTCAAACTTTTTAATGTCTAGTTTAATACTCCAATTATTTATTTTGGGCATAATTGGAATAGTAAACTAGGCATTAGAACAGTTCGAGTATTAAAAAGCTTATCAAAATTTAGTTCATGTTTTTTTTCTGAAATTTTCCTTTTGTTATATCGAGTCAAAGTTTTGGCAACTTCTTTACACATATGTCTAAGCAAGACAAATTCCTAATGAATCCTTTAAGAACTTCATCATCTAACTGGTGAGATCATTTTGAATAAAATTAATGATGTTACTTTGAAATTTCCACATATCAAAAGATATATGTACATCCATGTATTTATATAAAATAAATGGAAATGTTCGTACAATTGATGTGGTAGTCATGTGAGTGACTATAACCTCTCAAAGTTAACATTAATTCATCATTTAACAACAACAAAATGTCCATACAAAAAGCATGGGAAGAAAATCAAAATCAAGTTTGCATAACTTCAAGGACTTTACTTTGTCGGTTTCCGAGCTAAAATAGTATAAAAAACTTGTTAGAATCAACTAAAGATCAAGATAAGTCAACGATCCATATTAATATAAGAAGATGAAAGATTCTAGGTAGACAATTACATAACTTCATAACCCCATTTTATAAAAATGTTCTGCAGCAACATTTAATTGTTTACCGCGGACTACGCCAAACTTGTCCCCCTTCTTCTTCAACTTCTACATTTTACTCTCTCTCATTCATTATCTCTAGATCTCTTACCATATGTAATGTCTCCAACTAGTCCTCCAGCCGCTGGGGTTGGTCTCGGGTATGGTATCGCCATCGCGGCGAGTATTCTAGTCCTCATTTCGACTATAATGCTCGCTTCATACATTTGCATAAGGTCAAAATCTATTGGAAGACATGGAGCCATGAGTGAAGGAGTTCTTGATTCCCCCGCGGCTGAGGTAAAGCTTGGGCTAGACCCGCCTGTTATAGAGTCGTATCCAAGGATAGTGCTTGGAGATAGCCGGAGATTACCAAGGCCTAACAACGGTCCATGTTCGATATGTCTATGTGATTATGAAGCTAAGGATCTGGTTCGGTGCATACCGGAATGTAATCACTGCTTCCATGCTGATTGTGTTGATGAGTGGCTAAGGACAAGTGCTACTTGTCCTCTTTGTAGGAACTCACCGGCTCCGTCTAGGCTAGCTACACCCTTGTCCGATTTGGTCCCACTCGCTTTCCATATCAGGTGAAAATAGGGGTGAGCACGAATCAGAAATCGGTGAAATGGTGTGAAGATTAACGACCTTGTTTGTTGCCTAGCTGGTTTCTTTCACGCATCACATTATCTTACTCTCTTATGCTTAGAGATTGAAATTGAAAAGCTGAATAAATTAATTGTAATTTTTTTTAACCATTTATTACTTCCTTCAAAGTAAATATCATTGGTATACTTTTCCTTTCTCGTTTTGTATTTTTAGAAGAATTTTTGTAAACAATTATTCATGATTTTTCTTTTTAACGACAATTCGGTAATATTATGCATTACTCCAGGGACATAATGACGGCATTAACACAAACCGTTAGGCTACAAATCATAGTCACACATATAAATTCAGGTAATAGATTGCAAAAATGAATTTACAAATGTAGAGTTAAAACATTTTTTTGAAATGGTTATGAAACGATATTTATAATTAAATGGATGCAGTAGTTATTAAATTAAAAATTTGGGACCATTTAGTTTCCGCATATGAGTTTGCTACCGCAAATTTGGAATAAATTAAATTCTTTGTCTATTGTTTATTTGTTCTGGGCCTTCTGGCCAAAACTCCTTGATACACTCTACCTCCACATCCTCTCACGTGCTACTTCACTCCTGATATCATGATCACGTGGTTTGAGTTCGATCTTTGTTGATATAATAACGAGAGAGATATAGAATTCCGTTATAATTTTTTTGGTTAATAGGAGGATAGCCATACCAAAGTCTTATCAACCGAGAGTCGTCTGAGACTTATATAAATTTTTTTTGTCATTGAAAACGTCTATGGATGGTAAAAATGATTGTAGTTAGAATATAATCGCGAACATTAATTCAAAATGAATATCGAAATCATTAGACCATCACCATTTAGTCTGAAATACAGAATTTTATATTTAAAAGACGCAAGTTTGAGCTCTTAATTACTCTTACACGTATTTCATAATTATATAGGCCAACATTAAAATTAAAAGTATAATTATATAGGCCAACATTAAAACTAAAAGTAGAACCAAAAAACGAAAGAAGAGTTGAAAGACAAAAAATACTAATCCGACCAAAAGGTTGAGTCTTTTATTCTTCACCTCAGGCAATCTTCATGGCTCTTGGATAGTTTTCTTCAAAGTTGTTTCCGAGACTGGACCACCGATTACAATAGTCGACAACATTAAGTTATTGCCTTTGGAGATTTTCAATTCAGTGCAATTATTAGCTTCCACATCCTCATGAGACACTTTACTACTTGTGTCAATATTCTTGGTAGGTTCTAAAACCTCACACTTAGTAACTTGATTCTCTTTTTGATTTCCCCATAAAACCACATATAAACCGATCACAATCATTACCGCTCCAATCAGCCTGCCACAAAGAATTCACAAAAGGCTCCATTTGAGTAATAACGGAACATTTTGAATATGATGACTTCTTGGAGAAAAAGGGCAAAATTTGAAATTTACCCTCCAAGGAAGATTTTTTCTGCCAAGACAAAAGAACCCATGATTGCAACAATAACCATGATCAAAGGACTAAAGGCAGTAGCAAATACATGTCCTCTTTTCTTCATCACTATTCCTTGCACATAGTATGAGATACAATTGATGCCACAATCCCCTAATATTTTCTTTTCACCCATTAATTACCATAATAAACATCATGTTACATATATAGGAAGGTCTATAGAATGATTAATCAAGTGGTCCATAACCATCTATATATGGATGATACTGTCACCACCGTTCCGGCTAATTTCGCCTGACACCAGAGCTTCTTCACGTCCAACATCTCCATTCTATAATCGAAAATTAATTACTCTTTAAAAATGATATACCATTCAAAACCATTAGCTACCTAAATAATATCTACCAGGTAAGCACATGTATAAATAGTTTCAAAACATCGTTAGATTACATAAATTTGAATAACCGCCTACAATCATAATTAAATCTTATGCATTTCTTTACATAACGGAATAGTACGGCCAAGATGAAGGTCATTGCCGGAAGCATGTTAATAAAAGCGCATGCGAACGTCGGTGATGTATATTTCAGCCCTACGTAATTGAAGTTTTGATCGATTACTGGCCTGTAAATATGTTAATAGGAAATTATATTATTTTCTATAGTTTTTTTTTTTTCAAACACAATGTACATCAAGAATCTTACTTATATAGAGATGGTGATTAGGAAGGAATTACCCAAGGAGGCCGAGGATAAAAAGTTGCACGAAAATGGTGAATGTTATTTTTGGCTGAGCTTCCCTGTAAAATAGAAAAAAACCGATATACAAAACCATTAGTAATTTTTGAAGAACATTATTTTTCAAGGAACATATGTAAAATTCTATTTAAATCTTCACAAATCTCAAGGATTNTAAAATTTTAAAATTTTTTTTAAAATTTCCAAAATTCAAAGGTTTTTTTTTTTTTTTTTTTTTTTTTGTCGAAAAAGTAATTTTATTCAATCTTAAAAGGCCACAAATCTCAAGGATTAGTCTGAATTTCGACTCAAGAACCGGTTATTATGAGTAATATTTGTATATATATGTAAGGATATTAAAAAAATCTCAAGAATTAGTCTGAACTTCGACTTAAGAACCGGTTATTATGAAATTATTACTATACATATATATAATTTAAGAAAAGGATTTATAAATACCTTTCGAAGAAGAAGGCAAAAGGAGCAATGACTGCGGTAGCGATTGCATGGCGATAGACAACAAGGACGTAGTGGCTCATACCGGTGTTGAGAGATATTTTAGTAATTATGATCATGCCGGCATATCCAAACTGAAGAAATATCATGGCGAAGTAAGGTTTAGAGCTTGTGAGAAAGCTCTTACAGAAACTAAGCTTCTCCATCGACATTAAGGTTTAGTTTGTGTGTTGTTTGGTAAGAAAATGTTGAAGTGGGCTTATGTATTTATAGTAAGTATACATTTCTATTTATCTAAATCTTTATAATAAAGTAAGGTTTCCTCAAAACTCAAGCTTTGAGAGGCTGCCATGTGTCC
>OVAF01002738.1:0-14639 GCA_900406245.1 Odontarrhena argentea | reverse complement strand
CACTGTCCAAAAATCTGCAATTTTCAGTTTCTCAAAAACTGATAAACAGTTCCAACACCTCCTTCCTCCATGATTGCTCTTATAGACGAAACCACAACTTCTACGCTCACAAGCATCACATACGAAGTAACCTTGGTCGCCACGGTATGGATATTGATTAGTGACAACCTTTAGGGTAAGTGGATGAGCATGCAGCGGATGATGTTTCCTGCAAGGGGCATTCGCACATGCTTTGTGTAGGATAAAGTCACATTGATCCATACATGAATAAAATTCATCCTCGAATATGATTGGTAGAACACACGCCGAACAAAATTTGTCTTCTTCGTAGACTCTATTAACCTCGAGTTTTAGAAGATGGTCATGAGAAAAATGGAGTATTTTTCCATCAGCTAGCGTCTTGAACGGCTCCACAACTATTTCAGGTTCTTCAGGGATTCCCTCGAGCTCCTCTCCGTCCCATAAGTCTCTCCGCAGTGCGCATCTTGTATGAACAAAATAGCCATGGCATTTATTGCAAGAATAGGCACCATAATTGTTGTCAACCGCTTTACGACAGACTCCACAAGACCACTCTCCGGAGGGAAGAGAGGAAGTGAAAGAGATCCGATGGCGGTGGCGTGATATATTTATGACAGTTGGAGAATAGGTACAATCTTGATGGACTACAGAGACACATGGAATGCAAAGATAGGTGGGAATAGAGTCTTTAATCAGACCGCAAACATTGCAGGGTAAGTAAGCTTGTTTAGGGAAAAAAGTGAGAGGGTGAGGATGCCTCTTTGGATGGTCTATTTCAAAGGGTATTGGTTTCAGAGCACAAACCGGATGCATATTCAGTTTGGAGGTAGGGCAGTGATAACATGCGCCACAGATAGGTGCTCTACAACAGCTGCATTCCCAATTGTGTTCTGTTGAAAAAGATAGCTGGAAAGAAAGAAAAGGGTAGGAAGGGTGTTTAATCTCAGAAGGTGACTCCACGCATTCTTTGTGGAATGTTTCCTTACACGACACACAAAAATAATGGTTTGTGCCACGATCATCTGATGTTCCACATACCTGGCACTCGTATTCGCTACAAGCGGTTTCTTGATTGTTGCACCAAAAGAGAGGAACGACAGGTTCCCTACAGACTTCGCTGTCGGAGTCAGTTTCGCTGTCGGAGTCAGGATCCGAGGTGACGGATTGAGTATCATCAACAGGTTCCCTACAGACTTCAGTTTCGCTGTCGGAGTCAGTTTCGCTGTCGGAGTCAGTATCTCCGTGGGAATCAAGCAAATACTGAACTTGTTGATCTTTGGTGGGAAACTCAGGGGAAGTACTGATCGGGCTACAGGCGGAAACGTTGCTGGCATCGCTTTCATTGCCATTCTGTTTTAGTTTTAAAAATGCAGCTTCGAGACGTAAAGTAGGACAGATGAAAAGAGGTTGATGAAGGTCATTGTTGCCTCCAGCAGGAACGGTGGTAGTTTCACTGGACGAGGAGGAGGAGGAGGAAGGGTTGTCTGGTTGGTTTAACAAAGCTGTGAATATGAGAAATGATTTTCCATCGATTTTTCCCTCACGGAATCCATGGACACAACTCATGGTTGCTATTTTGACGATTTGTGTAGTTGTGTGGATCTTGTGGTATATAGCCGAGTCTTTCTTATAAAGTTGAATATACAGCTAAAGCTCATATTCTTCTTGTCTTTTCTAATAGAGTAATCATTCTTATCCAATTCTATGTTGCCTTGGATGTGAAAGATTCGTAGTCTCTCACGACTTCGAGAAAAAGTAGTTTGAAATGTTTTCCACGTAAACAAAGATATATAAACGTTTGGAGATAGCGGTTCGTTTAGAGATAGCGGTTGAGTTTAGAGATAGCGGTTCGTTTGGAGATAGCGGTTGAGTTTTTATATGTGATTGGTAACATAGTTACGGTTGACTAGTGATCTTACGTAATTTTTAAGAGATAAATATTATTTTAAGTCAATAATGGTTATTAAAAATGAAAATCTGAAAAAAAAAATATTATAATTAAAAATAAATAATTGTTTAAAGAAACAAATTTTACAATAGAAAGCAATACATCTTGAGATATCATCAAATATAATTATTTATATAAATTTAATAGATTATGACGATTATAAATATCATCTATTTAATTTTATTTATTATTTTTATATAATAATGCTAGGTAAATTATTTATTAATTTATGTGTCTAATTTTTTATAATATATAGCACCATTTTTTACCGAAAATACGAAAATAGAAATGATTTTTTATCTTTTAATTAATAGTGAAAATATTATTCATCTAAATACAGTTGATATAAATAGTGTTATAAATAAACTTCAACTGAAATCAGTTAAATATGCAAATAAATTATACATATTTATAGTTTTCATTTACAATTAAACTTTTATATATGTTTTTATTTCTCAACCGCTAAGTCCAAACGAAATTCGACTTCGTTTGCCAAACTACCTAAAAAACCTTCGTTCGGAAACGACGTTATAAACGACGTTATAAACGACGTTTTTCTTCGTTTGCAAAAGAAGTTATTAAACGAAGTGTTGATTGGTAACCCAAACGAAGTTTGTTTCCGAACGAACCTCGTTTGAGGTTACCAATCACACACATTGTAGCTAGAGTTTCGAAGCAGAAGAGGTGAAGAAACCAAAGGTACTACTGAGAATTAACGGCTCAACGACCACAAGTTTGAATTTAAAAAAAAAAAAAAAAAGGCTTAAACAGAGTATCAATTTAAAAGCTTAAGTTTCTTGATTTGATATATTAGTATTTTACAATATTATATCGAATATAAATATTAGTAGTATTTTACCATGTCTTTTCTTAGCATGTTTTAAAGGCTCTAATCACTATAGCATTGTATATAATTCGATTTTGATAGTTGTGGACAACCATGTCCATGTACGAACATTTCAAAGCAGACATTTCATGGAGCTCTTTATTTAAAATAATAAAGCAAAAGAATTTATGAAGTTCTTTTGACTAAAAAAAGACATTGAAAAATAAAGCAAATTAATACTAAACTTGTTGATCATCGCTTCTTTTGGCGGGAAAGTGACGGGAAATACAAATGCTATCATATTCATAGCGGAAAAATGACATAAAAAACCTCGAAAACAGCATTCACTTACATAAAAAATCTTGAAAGTTAGAGTGGTACATTTTAGCCATCGAAATTGACAGCACTCACACTTTAAACCCCCAAACTTACGTTATTGTTACGCGCTGCCATTTCTGTTAACTTAAAGTTAACGGTGTCAAATTTTTTAATTTTTTTATTTTCGTTGTTAGACATTTGTCATCGATTCATTGGATGAACATTATTTTTTTATTACAATAAATTAATTATAAAAATGAAGAAATAGGTTTTGAGAAGAATAAAAATTAAATTTAATTAGTGTTTTATAATTTATATCTTATAGTATTTGATTTTTTTTTGAAATATAAATATATTAAAAAAAATTATTATATTTTTAAAAACTTAAATTTAAAAAATAAAATTAAATATACAGAAACTACAATTTGTATTTAAAACAAAACAATTAACAAAATTTAAAATATTTTTGAATTCATTAATTTATAGTATTGCTTTCTATTGCTTAGTTATTATAAAAATTAAATATACATATGAATTCATTCTTGTGCATTAGTAGATAAAGATTTTTATTGCTTTTTTATTTCTTCATTACTATAAACAATTATAAATAAAATTAACTTTATTAAAATTAAATAATATGATATGAATTCATGATTTTATATGAATTTTAAAAAATTCTTTGTTACTATAAATAATAAATAGTATGTTATTTTGTTTTGCTTTTAATAATTAAACAACAACGAATTTTTATTTTTTGGAGTAATTAAGCGATGAAAAGAAAAACTATAAATGAACAGATTGAAAAATATTCTTAATTTTGTAATATTTTATTCTTTTAAAATAAAAATTTTAGTTTTTCTGTATATTTTAATTTGAGTTTTGTATTTTTAATTTTCTAAAATATAATATAAATTTATTTTTATAGTTTTTTAGATTTTTCAATTTCAATTAATTATAAAATATATAAATTTAATTTTTATTCTTCACAAAACCTATTTGTTTATTTTTATAATTAATGTTTGGGGGTTGGCAGCTTTAATAGCCTTGTATTATAGTGAATAAACCTAACACGCCCTGTACTATTTTTCTTGTTGCCTAACACCATAACCTATCATTTCCTATGATTTAACAACACAAACATTTGATACTCGTTCCTAATAACCACATTTAATTGAACTGATACTAAACCGAGTAATTAGCGATATCATGTACTATTTTTCTCGTTGCCTAACACCATAAACTATCATTTCCTATGATTCAACTACACAAACATTTGATACTCATTCCTAATAACCACATTTGACTGAACCGATGCTAAACCGAATAATTAGCGATATCAAATCACGTTTTGTGTTTAATAAATCTTATTTTAATAATTTTAAAATTTTAATTAATCTTTCAAAACCCAAACGAAATCGAGATTAAACAACCGATTAAACCTAAACCAAAACAAATTAAACCATAACCCAAAGTCTATACATACCGAAATTGAATTGGCGAAGAACGTAAAAGTTAGGGTTCGTGACAGCAAGAAAAAAAAAATTGAGTGACTCGAACTTAAGAGAGAGATTGAAATGATGAACTAATTAGATGGTGACAAATAGTCATAAGGACACATTTTGTTTTTTGGCATAGACAAATAGTCACGACACTCCCTTTAATAAAATATTGATGTCGTTTGGAGATAGCGGTTCGTTTGGAGATAGCGGTTGAGTTTTTATGTGTGATTGGTAACATAGTTATGGTTGAATAGTGCTCTTATGTAATTTTAAGAGATAAATATTATTTTAAGTCAATAATGGTGATTAAAAATGAAAATATGAAAAGAAAATATATTATAATTAAAAATAAATAATTTTTTAAAGAAACAAATTTTAAAATAGAAAGCAATACATCTTGAGATATCATCAAATAAAATTATTTCTATAAATTTAATAGATTATGAAGATTATAAATATCATCTATTTAATTTTATTTATTATTTTTATATAATAATGCTAGGTAAATTATTTATTAATTTATGTATCTAATTTTTTATAATATCTCCATTTTTTACCGATAATACGAAAATGGAAATGATTTTTTATCTTTTAATTAATAGTGAAAATATTATTCATCTAAATACAATTGATATAAATAGTGTTATAAAATAAACTTCAGTTGAAATCAGTTAAATATGCAAATAAATTATACATATTTATAGTTTTCATTTATAATTAAAGTTTTATATATGTTTTTATTTCTCAACCGCTAAGTCCAAACGAAGTTCGACTTCGTTTGCCAAACTACCTAAAAAACATTCGTTCGGAAACGATGTTATAAACAACGTTTTTCTTCGTTTGCAAACGAAGTTATTAAACGAAGTTTCAAACGAAGTGTTGATTGGTAACCCAAAAGCAGTTTGTTTCCGAACGAACCTCATTTGAGGTTACCAATCACACCCATTGTAGCTGAAGTTTCGAAGCAAGAGAGGTGAAGAAACCAAAGGTACTACTGAGAATTAACGGCTCAACGACCACAAGTTTGAATTTGAAAAAAAAAAAAAAAAGGCTTAAACAGAGTATCAATCTAAAAGCTTAAGTTTCTTGATTTGATATATTAGTATTTTACAATATTATATCGAATATAAATATTAGTAGTATTTTACCATGTCTTTTCTTAGCATGTTTTAAAGGCTCTAATCACTATAGCATTGTATATAATTCGATTTTGATAGTTGTGGACAACCATGTCCATGTACGAACATTTCAAAGCAGACATTTCATGGAGCTCTTTATTTAAAATAATAAAGCAAACGAATTTATGAAGTTCTTTTGACTAAAAAAAGACATTGAAAAATAAAGCAAATTAATACTAAACTTGTTGATCATCGCTTCTTTTGGTGGGAAAGTGACGGGAAATACAAATGCTATCATATTCATAGCGGAAAAATGACATAAAAAACCTCGAAAACAGCACTCAATTACATAAAAAACCTTGAAATTTAGAGTGATACATTTTAGCCATCGAAGTTAACAGCACTCACACTTTAAACCCCCAAACTTACGTTATTGTTACGCGCCGCCATTTCTGTTAACGTAAAGTTAACGGTGTCAAATTTTTTATTTTTTATTTATTTTCGTTGTTAGACATGTGTCATCGTTTCATTGGATGTACATTATTTTTTTATTACAATAAATTAATTATAAAAATGAAGAAATAGGTTTTGAGAAGAATAAAAAATTTAATTAGTGTTTTATAATTTATATCTTATAGTATTTGATTTTTTTTTTGAAATAAAAATATATTAAAAAAAATTATTATATTTTTGAAAATTTAAATTTAAAAAAAAATTAAAATATACAGAAACTACAATTTGTATTTAAAACAAAGAGATTGTTACAAAAATATACCATTGTTTAAAGTCAATTGCGAAACTATCCTCTCTTTTTCAACATTCCAATTTTCACCACTTTCTCCCATTTCTCTCCCTTTTCTCACCACATATTCACCAAATTGCCATTATCTTATATTTTATTTTTTTGTTCAGAAAAAATAAATACCACAATACCCTCATCTTCTTCACTTATTTACAATAATGCCATTCTCCTCCATTTTTTCAACCTCCATTAACAACCAAAATTGAAGTTTTTAAAATTAACCCAACCACAATTGAACCTTTTAAATGCAACTACACTCTCTTACAACCTCTAGTTTACAATTTCAACTACAATCTCATCCAAAAACCTCTCTAATTTTGAATTTCTAAGTTTCAAACAACAAAAAACCTCACTTTTCCGGCGAAACACGACGGCGGAGCACTCGTTGGTAGTGGAGAATCATTAGACTTGCCGGCACAACCTGTCATTAGAGCTTAAAAATGAGATTTCCTCAATTTTCACTCAATTTCGTCGATTTTCAGAAAAATTGCAGAGAGTAGACGTCACGTGTAGTCTACTGGTCCACGTCATGGGTACATTTGCAATTGAAAATTTTCAAGTAGACTGTGGATGAAGTCTACAGTGTCTCTTTTGAAAACAAAAAATAGACAAGAAGACTTCATATGTAGTCTACTTTAAAAAAAAAGTAGTTTTGCAATTGACCCAGTCAACGGCGGTAGTTGACCCAGTCAACGACTTTAGTAGACTGCATCTGAAGTCTAAAAATTTTCCACGTCAATGGTCCTATCGTAGTTGACCAGTCAACGACGTTAGTAGACTTCACATGTAGTCTATTTTATGTACGAAAGGGTAGTTTTGTAGTTGACTAAAATTTTAGAAATTTGATCGCGGAATAAAATTAATAAAAAATTTAAAATAATTATGTAGACTACATATGAAGTCTACTACCGTCCGAAAACTAAATAAATTAATATTTGGTCAACTCCAAAACTACCCTAATGTAGACTGCAAATGTTGTCTACAGAGAGTAGACTTCAGTTGTAGTCTACTAATGTAGGTTGAATTGCAAAAGTACCATTGACGTGGCAAGTAGACTGAATGTGTAGTCTACGTCTAGTGAGTAGACTTCATATGCAGTCTACGTTAAATGAGTAGACTTCTTTTGCAGTCTACAATATGCATTTTCCCGTAGACTGCATATGTAGTCTACTTATAAATATTTTGGCAATTGCAAAACTACCTTACTATTCACGTAGACTACATATGCAGTCTACGTATTTTTAGTAGACTACATATGTAGTCTACTTAAAAAATTTGAATTGCAAAACTACCCTGTTAATAGAGTGAATATGTAATCTACAGCATGTAGACTACATATGAAGTCTACAAGGGAAAAATGTAATAATACGTAATTTATAATAAGTTTTTCTTAGTTAATATTTTTTTAACCTTCCTTACCTCTATATTGTGCTGGTGTATGACTTTCACATGTTATTTCCATATATTAAATTTCGTATGATTTTTCAAACGTTTTGGGCTAATTAGCTATTATAATGTAGACTACATATGCAGTCTTTAGTTGTAGACTACACTGTTAGTCTACATATTAAAAAACGAGGTTATAACAAATGTATAATATGTATAATATGTTTCAGAGGTTTTAATTTTTTTTCATACTCTATTGCATTTATTGGTGATACTCTGTGAATTTCACGATTTTATTTATTTTACTCCAGTTTTAACCGAATTTTCTGTATTTTGGCAATAATTATTTACGTTGTAGACTGCATTTGCAATCTACAGACTTACATATGTAGTCTACAAGGGTAAAATGTAATAATACGTAATTTATAATGAGTTTTTTTTTTACTTAATAATTTTTTAACCTTCCTTACCTCTATATTGTGTTGGTCTATGATTTTCACACGTTGTTTCCATATATTAAATTTCTGGCCTAGACAAATAGTCATAAGGACACATTTTGGTCAAAAAAATAAAATGTGTCCTTATGACTATTTGCCACCACCTAATTAGTTCATCATTTCAATCTCTCTCTTAAGTTCGAGTCACTCAATTTTTTTTTTCATGCTGTCACGAACCCTGACTTTTACGTTCTTCCCCAATTCAATTTCGGTATGTATAGACTTTGGGTTATTTTTAATTGGTTTTGGTTTAGGTTTAATCGGTTTGTTTAATCTCGATTTCGTTTGGGTTTTGAAAGATTAATTAAATTTTTAAAATTATTAAGATAAGATTTATTAAACACAAAACATGATTTGATATCGCTAATTATACGATTTAGCATCGGTTCAATTAAATGTGGTTATTAGGAATGAGTATCAAATGTTTGTGTAGTTGAATCATAGAAAATGATAGTTTATGGTGTAAGGCAACGAGAAAAATAGTACAGGGCGTGTTAGGTTTATTCACTATAGTACAGGGCTATTAAAACCACCAACCCTTAATTTAGGGTTAATTTATTGTAATAAAAAATGTACATCCAACGAAACGATGACACGTGTCTAACAACGAAAATAAATAAATAAAAGTTTTTGACACCGTTAACTTTTCGTTAACAGAAATGGCGGCGCGTAACAATAACCTTAGTTTGTTGGTTTAAAGTGTAAATGTTGTCAACTTCGATGGCTGAAATGTACCACTCTAACTTTCAAGGTTTGTTATGTAAGTGAGTGCCAATTTCGAAGTTTTTTTATGTCATTTTCCCTATTCATACACATTCTCTATTAGTTTTAAATATTGCTTTTCAGCGTAGACTATGACATGCATGTGAAAAGAGGTTGAAGAAGGGGAAAAATGTCAAAAAAAGCACATACTTACAAACATGGGACGATTAAATTATGTACTCACGAAAAACCATTTAAATCACAAACTTTGTTTTCACTTTGTAATAAAATAGCAAACTTGTGTTGACTTGCCAATTTGGGCACGACGTTAAGTAGGCGGACGAAATATACTTAAGGAGTTAACTTCTTGTTAACACATTCCGTAAGTTAAAACGACGTCGTTTTGACAATTGAAAAAAATGTCAAAAAAATCCTCAACTTTCAACTTATGGCCATTTAAATCTCCAACTTTGAAAACTTGCCGTTTAAATCATCAACTTTCAAAATACAATTAAATGTCTAGGTTTTTGTTCACTTCACAGTTAAATGGTTAATTTTTGTTCATTTTACCTTTTGAGATACGTAGTTACGTAGCCGGACATAATCCACTTATATCTCTCGTTAAAATCTTCCGTTTAATCGTAAATTTATCTTTCATTTACATGCTAAAATGTTAGCTCCTCAACACAATCTAGATTTGTATGCTTTATTGCCTATAATTAATTTTTATTCTGTCATTTCAATCTTTTTTAGAAATTGTGAAAGAGTTCTATATGCGCATTCTTTTATTACATGGACAGTAGAAGCTCTTTAAATTAATACTCGATAAATTAATATCTCGCTAAATTAATAAATTTTCTCGGTCCCAAAAGTAATTTATGAACCAAATAATATCTCTATAAATTAATATCTCGATAAATTAATAAAATTTTACTGTCCCAATGTTATTAATTTATAGAAGTTTCACTGTAAGTTGTTTAAATACTATTATCTTGTATTCGTCATCATCAATACTAAAGTTGACTTTATTATTATTAACCTAAAACTTTTGAATATGTATCAAGTAAATATTCAAGTGAGTTATTAACGTTTATTAAATATGGTAACCAAAATTAATAAAATAATATTTATGTTAATAAAAAATATTGACACAAAATGAAACTATATGAAAGTTTAAACAAGAAAGTACAAGAGATTTTAAGTACAAAATAGTTTTGAGATAAGTTGTATGAATTTTAGTGTAAAATATTCTGTTTAAATAAAGTTTATAAAAGTATTATATATTAATAACCCAATAAATTAAAAAAACTTTAAAGTCCTAACTTTATTAATTTTTAGAGATTAACCATTTAATTATGAAGTCAACAAAAACATTGGCATTTAATGGTATTTTGAAAGTTGATGATTTAAACGGCACATTTTCAAACTTGGGGATTTAAATGGCCATAAGTTGAAAGTTGAGGATTTTTTTGACATTTTTTTTTAATTGTTAAAACGACGTCGTTTTAACTTAACGGAATCCGTTAACAAGAAACTAATCCGTAAGTATAATCCGTCTGCCTACTTAACGTTGTGCCCAAATTGGCAATTCAACACAAATTCGCTATTTTATTGCCAAGTCAAAGCAAAGTTTGAGATTTAAATGACATTTCGTGAGTACATGATTTAATCGTCCCATTTTTGTAAGTAGGTGCTTTTTTTGACATTTTTCCCGTTGAAGAAGGTGCTTGGTTGGTTGTTTCATTGGATAAGAAGGAGGAGGAGGGGTTGGCCTTGTTCTTTTGGCAATCGCTGAGTGTTATTTTTTCGGGATTTTGTGATAGTTACTGCAATATCCACAACTCTAATTTTAAATCATATATATATATATATATAATTCTAATGATGTGATTGCAATTACGCAAGTCGCACCCACAATGACTACCAAAAGAACATAAAAATCAATTGTGCCGAAGTCGCAATTATTTTTCAAAAAAAACTTGATTGTTGTCTTGGTTGGGGTAACTTAAGAGAGTGAATATTTAAGAAATGTCTTTCTACCCACAGAACTAATTGTTGCTATTTTAAGGATTTGTCTAGTTAATCCCGGAAAATGTTAGTCGAGTTAATCCCGTAAGTATTTAAGATAAACATCTTGTAAATTTATTTAAGATGGAATAAACTAAATTAACATTATAGTCTAGGCATATTTGTTTCAATCTCGCAGTATAAAACCATCATTTAAGATTTAAGTACACTAGTTGTTTCTGCTATTAGAGCCAACATAATAGGTACCATTGAACTTGTAATTTGTTAGACCACCTCCACTCATGTAATTTCAGGGATGCTACACAGAAACCTAGGCAAAAAAATAAAGAAAATAAAAATAAATATAGAACAGAACAAGAAACGTTCACTAAATATGTGATGCAAGAACCCCATAAAGACTGACACGTGTCGTGTTCTGATTGGACAAATGTTGGTTTTTGTTTTTTTTGGTAAAATAAATAACTTTCTATAAATAAGAGAAAAACGAAAAAAAAAATTATTTTAAGATAACAAAAAACGAAAAAATATTTTTTTAAGAATTACAAAAAATGAAATAAATATATTACAGAACGATATTTTAAAAATAAGAAAAAACAAAAATAAATTAATAAATTAAAAATAAAGAAAAAAATAAAAACTACAAAAAACGAAATAAAAATATGAAAAATTACAAAAACGGAAACCAAATTTTTAAAAATTAATAAAAAAAGGAAATTACAAAAAATAGATATAATAAAAAAACGAAAAACAATAATTACAAAACATTGGAAAAAATGAATTACAAACAATTTATTGATATTACAAAAAAAAATTAACGAAATTTGATAAACAATTAAAAAAAATTAGAAAATTAATAATTTAATTATTAAGAACCCTTGATATGGATTCTCTAGTGGAAGAATGATTTTGTTAAAAGTTGTTAGTGGGATTGATTGATTAGTTTAATATTAATTATATGATGATTTTATAGATAAGAACCTTTTGAGGGGTTCCCTAGTGTAGATGGTCTTAGTAGGTGTTGTGCCGCACGATAAAATATTCCATTATATTGCAAATTGAAACAAAAATATAATTTAAAAGTATAACCTCTGGAAAACCTTTGTATTAAATATCGTTAGTGGTGGTGATGGGTGAGATTTTGGAGAGTGGAAAGCAGATACGATTTAACAAAAGTTTGAATAGAACTAAAGTTGGGAACAAAAGTTTGAACATCACTTTAATGTTTTTAACAGATGCTATTAGACTAAAAAATTAACAATTTAATGTCGTAGTTTGGAGATTAGTGAAACAATATATATGATACATGGAGCACTCTACTCATTGTCAATAGGTTTTGGATTGGAAACTCATATTTTCTAAAATAATATTAGAGTTCATATTTCTAATTATTAGATAACATGTTCACTCATGGATGTCTAGTCCAACAAAATTTCACGCTCTAAATGTTTAGTCTAAGAGTGAGAGGAATGTAGTAAACTAAAAAATGTTAAATATCCTATATCGACAACGTAGAGATTAGTGGAATGCTATATGTGTTACAATGTTGACTCTATCCATTCTCAATTGGTTTTGAGATGGAAATCATTTCTCCTTAAAAATGCGTTGAGTTATCGGCTATGGTTATTATACTATGTGTAATACCCGGTGGCCGAAAGCATATTTAAAAATATGTGGTTTTTTATTTTAATTATTAAAATAATATCATAATTATTTCTCACATTAAAAAAAAATATGAAACTGAAACGAAATATTACTCATGAAAATAGTTTTTAGCCTTTTGTTGTCAATATATATGATTTGATCTTATTTTTATAATAAGATTTGGATATAAGAAAAAATGATAAAAATAAAAGAGTGTAAATAATCCAAGAATAGGAAAGCAGTGGGAAAAAAGTAAGAAGGAAAAGAAAATGGTAGAAAAAAGACAAAAAAATGTAACGACAAAACAAAGAAGAGGAAGGAAAAAGGGTAAAATAAGCTAAATAACTTTTGGATCTGGGTTCGAACGTTAGAAGTCTTAGTTGTAACCAAATGACTTCACCAATTCAGCTAAGCATGTTTTGGTTCACTGGGGCCCAAAACTTTTTATATATTATGTGGTCCGACGCAAAAACTTCACTTCCTTTATGGTCGGTCCGGCCCTGGTGATACCCGACCTCTCATGTACTTAACCAACTAAAAGAAGCTGAGGTTAAGCAACCGAACCAGACACATAGTCCGTTCTGAATCACCCAACTGATATCTTCATCCCATCGGCGCTAGCTAAGTCAAAAACAACACTAACGACTCAACCAAGTCCACCTATACCTGAAAAGGGTGAAAGGGTGAGTAACTTGAGAGTAATTTTAGATTTACCAGACCCAGCACACAAGTAATTTGCTACACAAGCAACCAATACTCAAGCTCACGCAAACACAACAAAGTCATCACCAATAGTTAAATCAAGAATCCATATGCTAATGCAAATGACCCACCCGTTTTCTCATTCCTCGACTCCTACCCCTGTTTTCTGAACTCACGACTCAATCACGTGGATTAGCTTGCGATCCCTCCGCTATGTCCCATGCTTAGAAATCATGCACACAATGGCGGACCCAAGAATTCTTTTAAACGGGGTCAGAAAAAAAAATAAAAGAAATATAGATACTAAAAATAATATTAGGGTTTTATAGTTAACCCTAAACCCCAAGGAGTATACATGCCCTAAGCAATAATATGTATTATATTATCAAACTACGTATCATATTATCGGATTACGTAGTAGGATAGAGAGATATACTATGCGTGAATAGTAATGCCAGAAGGGCACTCTTGGATTGACAAGGAATCATAGGTATTATATCACTACGCTACGTACACTACAAGAAAACAGGTTAATTGTCATCACAAAATTGCCACTGCAGAGGCAGTGGCAATTATTTGCCACTAAAATGATACTAAATTGCCTCTTTAGACCCACCAAAACCAAGTAGTGGCAAAATTGTCTCAATAATGCCACCAAAAAATGTAGTCTTAATTCTGTGGCATATTTGCCACTACAAAGTAACTATATTACCACGATAAAAGCAGTCGCAAATTTGTTGGTTAAAAAGCAACTAAACTGCGACTACAAAGCAGCCGAAAGCATGACGTGAGAATATTGTGGCAAACGTTTTTGCCACTGTTTTGAAACTAGATGATGTAGTGGGTATGTAGTTACGTTGTAATCATTGATGTCCATATATAATAGGCATTTACCTCGTGGGGGTTTGGTAAATCACGAGTCAAGTGTCAAGGACGTAAAACCAAAAGATGAATTCCAATGCAATCAATCTTCTTTAGATGATTAGTAGTTTAATTAATTACGAATCGTAATTCAATCTGAATATATTAAATACTCGTTTGGTTTAAATTTTATTTTTGATAAAACTTAACACTTTTGAATCTTTACACTTAAACATGAAACTTTATAAATAGACACACAAGATGATTAAACAAAAATATTAGAGAATTGG
>OVAF01002736.1:0-14657 GCA_900406245.1 Odontarrhena argentea | reverse complement strand
GGAGTCTCAGACGCCGACCTTTGGTCCCTGTCTCAGGACAGGAAGGAGCCCCTACGGGCATTCATCGCACGTTTTAAGGACGTCATCTCAAAGATCGAATGCATCAGCGACAAGGCCGCAGTGTCAGCACTAAAAAAGTCTCTGTGGTATGAGTCGGAGTTAAGGAAGGAGATCGCCCTGAACCCGCCACCAACTATCCAGGACGCACTACACCGTGCAACTGACTTCATCATCAACGAAGAGGAGATGAGGATGTTGTCAGAAAAGCAAGGAGCTGCGAAGACGACTAACAAGTCGAACGCACAGCAAACCGGCGCTCAGCCTCCTAAGAAGACTAACAACCCCCAGGGGTGGATTCACCCCGAAAGACCGAACTTCGGCGGAGCACACAACTACCAAGTAGGGGCTGGACGAGGAAACCCCGGATGGAACACTTGGACTCGCAACCAGAGCTCCTTCGACGATAACGCATTCTGAGAATTCCACCAGGCTAACGGGCACTCGACCGCCAACTGCCGCATGCTAGGAAACTGGCTCGCAGCAAAACTGGCAGCAGGAGAACTCCTCCCAAACTTGAACTTAAAGCAATTAGCTGAGCAATTCCGTGCCGAGAAAGCCCCGGCACTACCACCTCCTCCACCGACGAACCAGGCAAACAATGAAACTCCCAAGCGTGGAAGGAGAGACGACACCGACCCAGACGACCAAGGTCAACGTCGCAGAGTCAAATGATTATGGGAGGGTCCTACTACTGCGCGGACACTGTCTCTTCCATAAAAGCTTTCCAACGGAAGGCTGAAACAAGCGCCAAGTGGTCGCAGAAATCACGCTTTCCTAACGACGTCATCAAGTTCAAAGAAGAAGACACCACGGGGATCGATCAGCCACACGACGATCCCCTCGTCATTGAGCTCCATGTCAAGGACTGCGACGTCTCTAGAATGCTCGTCGACACCGGAAGCTCTGTCGACGTCATCTTCAAAGACACCTTGAAACGCATGGAAGTCGACCTCTCGGAGATCGAAGCTGCCCCTAAACCCATCACCGGTTTCTCTGGGGAAACAAGCACGACACTCGGGACCATCAAGCTCCCAGTTCGTGCAAAGAACGTCATGAGAGTGGTCAACTTCTCCGTAGTTGAACACCCTGCCATCTATAACGCCATCATGGGCACTCCTTGGATCAATTCCATGCGAGTTGTGCCATCACCATATCACCTCTGCATCAAGTTTCCATCGCCCTCCGGGATTCAGACAATCTACGGCAGTCAGAAGGAGTCAAGAGACTGTATTCTCGCCGCGCACAAACTGCGAACGCCAGTAACTGATCAGGCACCCGACGCCAAGAAGCTGAAAACTACATAAGTGATCTCCGGATCCTCAGAACTACGAGTCGGCTTGATCCCTGCAAGGGGTACGTAGGCAGCCTTTNGGGGGGGGGGGCGAGTGGGTGCGTATATTCGTATACTCCCCACCGGCAACCTAGACAAGTGGGAAGCACGAAAACTCAAACAAACAGCAGCTCGCTACATCACCCTTGACGGCAACGTCTACAAATGGCGAATGTCAGGACCCCTCCTTATTGGACTCGAAGGCATCCATGCACGGAAGGTCATGGAAGGCTTCCACTCCGGCTCTTGCGGCAACCATTCAGGGGGGGCGCTCCTTAGTAATGGACATCGTCGGACCTCTTCATCGATCAAAGCGAAAGCGCTTCCTCCTAGTCCTCACGGATTACTTCTCCAAGTGGGTGGAAGCCGAATCCTATGCAAGTATCAAGGGCGTTCAAATCAAAAACTTCGTCTGGAAGAACATCATCTGCCGCCACGGCATGCCTGACGAAATTGTAACCAACAAACGACGTCCATCGTCCCGACATGAAAGTCTTTTGTCAACTGACTTCATCGTCAGGCCTTCGGCATTACGCCTACGGCCTCAAGCCTTCGGCTTCGCGCACCTTCGGCGTCACGCCTAAGACTTCACGCCTACGGCCTCAAGCCTTCGGCTTCACGCACCTTCGGCATTACGCCTACGGCCTCAAGCCTTCGGCTTCGCGCACCTTCGGCGTCACGCCTACAACCTCACGCTTACGGCTTCACGCCTTCGGCTTCACGCCTACGGCTTTGCGCCTTCGGTTTCGCACCTTCGGCTTCACACCTACGGCTTTGCGCCTTCGGCTTCAAGCCTTCGGCTTCACGCCTACGGCTTCGCACTTACGGCTTCACGCCTACGGCTTCACTCCTACGTCTTCATGCCTCCGGCTTCACGCCTTCGACATTTCGGCTTCACCGTCTCTTGACGTTCACAACATTTACCGTCTCTCGACGTTCATTACATGTCTCTTGACATTACACTTTCTCGACTAAGCTGGCCACTTAGTTCGGGCTCTTACATCCCTCTTGGGATACCCTCTTGGGATACATGCGCGCATACACTCTTAATGGGAGCAAGACGTTAGTGGAAAACGGACTTGTAAACCCGCTAAAAGTGTCTATTACAGCCTCCTTAGGCTTAAAAAATGAGAAACGCCGTAATGGCCAACCTCTGAAACTATAAAGCTAAACATCCGGACGCGGATCAAACGCTATCATTCAAGCTTAACATCCGAATCCCGGATTAAACACTAAACATTCAAGCAAAACATCCGAACCATCGGATTAAACGCTAAGTCAGTTATGCTAAATATCCGAACCATCGGATTAAACGCAAAAGTCATAAGTCTGTCATACGTCAAACATAAAACATCCCAAAAGTGGATAAAGCCATCCAGGCACCGAAAAGCTAGAGTATTGCCACATACGGCGGTAGTCAAAGCTACTAAGTCATAAACTAAGAAACGACATCTATAATCGGCGACGACTCCAGACTCAGGTCTGGACGAGCTCGCCCTCCTCAGTCTCAACAACATCACCCTGCCCGATCTCGGCCTCTGCGCCAGCCTCGGCCTCGGCCTCTGAGCCAATCTGATCCTCGGCCTCTGCTCCCAGCGTCACACCGTCCACCTCGGCGCCGTGCGTCGCTCCCTCAACCTCAGTACTCAGAGTCACCGGCTCAGGTACGATGGTCTCAGCACCAGCATCCGTCGCCAACAGCTCCGCGCTAGGCTCGATAACAGCTACAGTAACCTCGGCTTCGCCGCCGTGGGTAACAACGCCATCATCATCAACCTCTGTCAACTCCATCACCTCGGCGTCACTAGTCTTCGCACTCGCGGCGTCTTCGCCCCTTACTTAAACTATCACGGTCTCGAAGCCACATCAACGTCAGTCGTCATTCCAAATCCATCACTTGTGATCCACTAAGCTTTAACACTTGTCACCAGCTTCTCAGCTCTATCAGCCTCGGCGCTATCAAAACGCTACTACACCAGTCTCGACGAGGCTTATCACCACGGTATCTTCACCAACACAGCCTTCCACGGTCTTGCCGCTCGGCGCAACTAACACCTCCGCAGTTCAGATTTTTGCTCGTCACGAACGACTGAAGCGTCATAGACGTGCACCTCACTTATACTAGCATCGTCATCAACTACAACAGTATACTCCACAACGTCGTCAAGTCGGCTTCATAGCTTCCATTAACTGGAGAACACTCCGGTGACGCAAGATTCTCGTAGTCCCCCTCGCCCTCTAGTGTGACATCGTCTTAGCACGAACTAGGACTCCTGCGCACAAAGCACAACGACTCTCCGGAAGACGTCATTTCCTCTAGCTACACGAACTAGTCACGGTTGGCTTGTCAAGAAGCCTTGGCGTTCGTCACGCAGCACTCGGCACGAAGAAATGACTGACAGCTCCCCAAGATGAGTGGCCTACGGCCCCTCAAGCTCAACGGCCGACGGCTCCTCTTATGGTCGACGGCTATATGGCCGACGGCTCCAAGGCTTGTATGGCCGACGGATCCAAAGGCTGTGTGGCCGACGGCCCCAAAGCTCCTCCTCATCCAAAAGCAACAAACTCAAAATCTAACCAAGTCCACGAGATCTACAAGACCCAACTAGCAATTTCCAACACCATTTTCCAAGCACGAGCAGCAAAAATCACCAAGCTAAAATTTCTCTAAGTGTGAAAACTGAGGACTTCACCTGTACAAGCTACGCAGCTGCGGCACAAATAATTTCGGCAAAAGAACTTCAAGCTTCGTCATCTCAACGCTATCATCGCTCGCAGCCTTAGACTACTAACACTACGAGATGGGGGGCTAACTGTTGGGGTGTAAAATCCCCCATCGTTAAAAGTCAACGGTCAACGGTCAACGGACGAAAGTCAACGATGACTCAGCTTTCAGGAAAACGACTAAGTATAAAACTGAAGACTATCACCCTCAACAAGACTGAAGCCTAACGTCTGCGGACATCTTGAAGACGTCTGTAGTCGCAAAGAAATGAGGACCTGTTCTCCCTGGAGATGACTAAGTCTAAAAACTAGAAGGCGTCTGGCGCTCCGAAGATACCCCAGGATTACAGGAACCCTTGGCATGGGGCCAAAGGCCTTGATGCCGAGGGCCTACCATCAAAGCTTGAGGCCGATGGCAGCTTACAGGCTTGAGGCCGACAGCTACCATCAAAGCTTGAGGCCGATGGCAGCTTACAAGCTTGAGGCCGACGGCAGCTTACAAGCTTGAGGCCGACAGCTACCATCAAAGCTTGAGGCCGATGGCAGCTTACAGGCTTGAGGCCGACACCTACCATCAAAGCTTGAGGCCGATGGCAGCTTACAAGCTTGAGGCCGATGGCAAGCTTACAAGCTTAAGGCCGACAGCTACCATCAAAGCTTGAGGCCGATGGCAGCTTACAAGCTTGAGGCCGACGGCAGCTTACAGGCTTGAGGCCGACAGCTACCATCAAAGCTTGAGGCCGACGGCAGCTTACAAGCTTGAGGCCGACAGCTACCATCAAAGCTTGAGGCCGATGGCAGCTTACAAACTTGAGGCCGACGGCAGCTTACAAGCTTGAGGCCGACAGCTACCATCAAAGCTTGAGGCAGATGGCAGCTTACAAGCTTAAGGCCGATGGCAACGAGCAAACGAAGAGGCCGATGGGTCACATTTGAGTCTTAAGGCCGACGGCTATTGGCCGTCTCTTAAGGACGATGGCTCACGGCTATTGCTCGAAGCCGACGTCTCACGGATGTTGCTTGGAGCCGATGACTGCCTCCAAGTCTGGAGGCCGATAGCTACCGAACAACACCTGAAGCCGATGACTCTTACCAGGTTCGAGGCCGACGGCTCCTTGGAGAGTCCTTGGAGCCGATTGGTCTCGTCATCCCTTGACGTCTGAAAGCTACTCTCCAAGATTACGAGGACTCATGTCCTTAACGAAACAACAAGAGCACAAGATTTTAACAAGACGACGAGTCTATCATACCGAGAACTTATCTAAGGACACCAGTTCAAGCACTTAAACATTTTCTCCTGGACTAAGAAGTCAAGAGGGATACTGACGCCTTCACTACGGCCCGTGGATCAAGCCCATCTGAACGGAAACATCCACGATCCCATCTTGCCGACTTAGCTTCAGGAGAAGATTCTGGAAATTTCCAGAGAATATACGCTACTTAGCAATCTTTCCTTTTTTTCATTAGATTTCCCTTTATTCTCGGCCGATTTAAGGCTCTTGTACTCTTGTATAAATAGCCCCTCAATTCGTCAGAATTGGGGGACAGAAATCTTTGACTCACAACTCCCGGCAACTTTGCTGACGAATAAAGCTCTGACTTTCAACCTCTTGTTCTTGAGTTTTTCCCGCGAAAGTTGACGAATCCCTTAAGAAACCCTACAAATTCTTGGTTGCGGATTTTGACATCCACACATTTTCGTTTTTGCCATTTCGACCAAGTACATTGACCAATTTGCCCTTTTAATAATGACGTCAACGTAAGAGTGCTCTGTTCCAGTCGGGGTGTCTCTTTCATATTAGATTTCGAGTTTGGGGTTTCGCCATTTGCGAGAACAGGTCGGAAGCGGTGAACCTACGAGGTTTAATATTTTCTCTACTCTGTCCGACCACAACTGGGAACCGATTACCTTATTCATCTGGTAATCGGTTTAGGGTACTGTATATTTCGCCGATTCGCATCAAGCGGAAAGCCGATCATCATCAGTATTTCACTGTTCGTGTGTTGGTAAGATTTTCTGTTGTGCATTTACGCATCTCTGTCATCTTCATTCCATCTATGTCGTCAATTTCGAAATCAGAGACCTATGTTTGTCGTTAATCTGCAGATATGTGTATGTGGTTTACCTACACCCGCGTGTTTGTACTGTAGGGTTTATCGTAAATTGGGGTTGTCATTAATCAAAGCTTCTTTAGTTCTATATACTGTTCGCTGAGGTTAGTGGTGTTTTACTTTTGGTCTGAAAGTGCAGGAATGAGTCCGTACTCATATTGAATGTGTTCAATACATGTTCTGAATTTGATATTGTTTGTGTTTGGGTCAGCGTTTTGGGTTGTATCAACCTGGTGAGGAGTATGAGTTCTTCTGGTTCGTACTCTGGTTCACATGACTACTTTACGGATGTGTCACAGTCGTCGTCTTCGATCAGTGCTTCTGCACATAGCAGTGAGCAGGTGACAGAATCGTCTTCTCATGTCTCCCCTTCTGTTGACCAGAACCATGATTTCGTAGCAACTCACCCCCTGGTACACATGGGTCACGCTCTGTTGTACTATCTTGCACATATAGTTTAATATATTAATTACCGAAGTAAGTCTGACCCTATGGTCGATGTAGGTGGTGGACGTGAACCAACTGGAGAACTGCCAGAATGTCTATTTGCAACTGATCGGTACCCCAGCGATGGCAGAGTTAACTCGTACTCTAAGACGCAGTACCTGATTGACATTGTTAACATTCTGCACGAAACAAGCGAGTGCGATGTTGTTATGTCGTCCCAGTTTGAGTCACTTTTTAGACTCCCAACGTCGAGGTGTTCGTTGTCAGGGAAACTTGTACATAATCTGCTATGTAGGCAGATTATGTCCCATAACCAACATGATATATGGTTCACATTTGGTGGGCACCCGCTGAGGTTCTTCATCTACGAATTCGAGAAGGTCACGGGTTTACGTTGTGGCCCTTTCCCACCATATGATTTGACTGGCGATGCGGAGACAGTGGCGTTGCAGGGGAAAGCGTACTGGAGGAAGCTGTATGGGTCAGATACGGTGGTCCCTGTCACTGATATTGTTGCCACACAAAAGTCTGATCCAAGCATTCCAGGTTGGAGGCGTTTGCGCCTCGTGCTTATCGTTATTGTGCAAGGAATTCTCGTTTGTGGCACCCAACCTGTAACCCGGTCTATGCGCGTTATTCTGATGGCTAAGAATTTATCTGCTTTCTTGGATTACCCGTGGGGCCGTGAGTCCTTCCTTTTTACCCTCCGCATGATTAAGGTTGATTTTCGCGTGAAAACGACATCGGCTCTTGTTAGTAAATTGAAACAAATATCTGTTGCTCAGCACGGGTTCCCACTAGCGCTCCAGCTATGGCTTTTAGAATCAATCCCATCTATGATGACCTATCTGCCTCGCTCTGATTCGGTTGATACATCCCTGGATAGGACAGTGGCTGAACTTCGTCTACTAAAAACGTACCACACTTGCAACATCTTGCTGTTTGAGCGTGCTTCTAATGTATTGGTTTCCCCTTTCTTTATACTATCCATCGTGTCATATTTGAAATATGACATCCTTTTATGTTTGCTTCGTCCCTGCAGCTTTATGTTATTCCAAGACTTGTAATATGTGGTCGTCGTTACGCAATTGATACTTCCTGTGTCACTTACCTTGAAGAATTACTCGACAGTGGTGGGGTCTTCACTACTGCAAGCTGGGTTGGTGGGGACACATCGTTGTCACCCTTGTGTAATTGTTTAACAACAAAAGATGGGAGATGCATTTCTTCAAAGACATTGCACATCCAAATACCCGACACTCCTCGGCATGTACCAGCAAATTCGCCACTTCTCGGCACCTGTTCGGGTTGTGTAGAACTTAAAAAGGTTGTGGTACATCTCGAAGAATCACAGTCTAAGCTTACCAGCTCCCTCCTCCCAATCATTACTACTGAAGAAGATAAGATGCGGTCCAACCTAGTCAAGCAGTTAGAGGACAGTTTCCCTATGCTCCGAGATCATATACGGAACGTGGTATCTCAGCATGCATCAGGTGCAACAGTCTCATGTGAAAACACTTCCACCCCTGACATAGGTTCCGGTTATCCCGATCCATGTGTCGATCCTCCGGTTGTGGGCGCTTGTGAATCAGGGCGTCCTCTAAGTGGTGCCCCTGGTGACTGCGGTAGGGTGTTTAAGTGTGTGCCTGGAGCTAAAGCATGTTCCAAAACCGATAAAATGAACATGGTATTAAAAATTTTATCATAAATTCTTCCATTAACCATATGCACATTTCCTTCCTTTTTTCATAGTCCGCCTAATTCCATACATCTACTCACATGTTCAGGGTATGTTGTGTGAGAAAAGTACTCCTGATAGGGCTGTTGATGTGGCCTTTCAACCATATCTTGGATGTACAGACATTGTAGCTGATAGGATGGGTGACAAATCAGACGACATGGTGTGTCATCTGACCGGTTCCTGGTTTGGTAATAACGTTGAATGTGTTCTGGATACTCATCCCTTCTGTACCCGTGTCATAGGAAATTGTTGCAGATGAAGGTGTCCGTCAAGCGAAAGGGCTGCACGAAATTTCTTCTGTGGACAGAAATGATCCACAACAGGTTCCCCGCGGCTATTTTACTCGTCTCAGAACCCGGTCGAGCTTAGAAGGCCAAACAGAAAGTATGCTTACCAATGGGGTGGGTGGCGCAACAAGGGAAAAGCGCCTTAAGCAGTCTCACATTGCTGATGTGAAGCAACCACTGTTCTGTCCATTTCCGGTTACACCTCCTGACATTGTTCAGAGATTCAGAAGAGAACTCAGTGCGTATAGGAAAAGTTGCGCAAGTATTGTACCTAATCTTTTTGATTTTTTTCCCCCTTTGTCCATCGCAAACAGGCCACAGTTTTCACCCATTTCATGCCTACTGTTTCATACTCTTTCCAGGTTGTACGATTTGGATGGGCATGTTGTCCCTAAATATTTTTTCACCAAAATACTTACACCTCGTGAATGGATTAATAATTCGGTACTCGCCTCAAATTCTTACCTCGTCTTGTTTCTTGTCCCTGTTTGTTTCACTGAGCTGTGCGGTTTGTTTTGCTTCTCTTTCAGCACATTGATATGATCATTCGGTCCATTTGGAAGCGATGTGGTGCACAGATGCGGGTAAAGAAAGTGACAGTTACAGACTGCTATTTCACCCAGTTTATTGTTTCAAACTACCCCGCGTTTGTGAAGTCTTCACCTACCAAGTTCAATTGGCCAGCAATGTTGCGTTCCTATGTGTCTGGTCGCATCCCAGATCGGGAAGAGATCTGCCCATGGGGTAGCGAGGTCTGGACTGTCTATGCTCCTATGAACTGGGGTTGCATGCATTGGTTGGGGCTGGTCATTTACATACCGAAATGGGAAATTCAAATACTCGATCCCTTGCTGTCTGCAACACCAAAGTGGAAGGTTAGCAAATACATGAAACCGGTGGTTGAAATGCTCCCTCATCTACTGTCTGCTTGTTGTGAGGCAAACGCTCTTCAGTTTCGCAGTAAGACGCCCTTCACGTATATACAGCTAACTGGCCTGTCAGAGAATACCTCTACCGGTGACTGTGGACCACTAGTTGTGAAGTTCATAGAGCTCCACTCGCATAATTTATCAATGGGTGGTATTACTGACGCAATGATCGACGCCTTTCGAATGTCATATGCAATTGATGTGTACTCTGACTTTGTGGCACTTATTTAGGTATTACTCAATACCTTTGGGTCCATCCGGTTTCCCACTTTTTCTAGTTGTTCTATTATCTGGACCCCTTTTCCGGTTTTTTACTATTTCTCACCACCACCACTCCGACCGTAATTCTTGTGTACCTGTTATACTCCTTGCACACCTTTGTAATACATTATTAAGTTCCAATCATACGTCTGTACATTATTTTATAAGTTTTGACTTGGTGTTACTTATGCGTCCAATACCCTTATTCAAACCATATAAATGTTACAAACTTAGATAGTACAATTACAATAGTAGATTACGAAATTAGGCTGTTCCACCGGCCGTACAAAACGACTTCTGGTTCTCTTAGCACAGCGTAGCTACACGTCTTGAGTACCAAAATGGGAAGCAATCGTTACACATGTCTGCTGCGGTACACGACACATAAACACACCACGGGACCTCTGGGTACTCGTACGTATCCTCATACTTATTCGTTGTTGGTAACTCCATGGTGTATATTTGCGCCATTACGAACTCTGCCACCTCAATCGCTTCTTCTCCTGATTTCACCTTGTCCCAAAACTGGGACATCACCCCAAACCCTTCCTCCCAAGAGCATGTACAGAAAGAGAACATTGCTAGTGCAAAATTAGCGTAAACGTTCATTCCCATTGCCTCATTCAAGAAGTTGAACGCGACGACGTAGTCGCCTTCCTGCCTGAGTATACGGACTGTTTCGACGTAACGTGCATCAGTGTTTCCTTCCTCTATGTATTTGAGGAGAAACGGGTGATAGATGGATCCCTCCAGTGCCATCCCACCATAAAACATGAACTCATCCATGGCAGCCTCAGGCAACAACTCGGGGGTGAACACGGCTTCTCTACCCTCTCTCCCGGCTGCCATAATTGCACCAAGGTTTCTAAACCCGTGATGTCCAAGTCGTATGAAAATGTCCACCTTGATTCCAAATGGTAAGTGTGACATCCCTCTNCCCCGCCCCTTTTTTTTTTTTTTTTTTTGGGTTTAAGTGTTTTCTGGCTTCAACTTCTTGGAAAAGATGGTTTTCGTTTTATAGGGGTCATTAAGTAAAATAGATTCAGTTGTTGGTATAGTATAGTTCTAATTGCCCATTGATTAGCATAGCAGTTTAATGAATGCTACATTACTTGATACCTAACCATGTCAACTCAAGTTAAAGCATATTTGGTCGTGAAGCTCATTAAATAATATATTTACAACACACATTCCTTATCGTCTCCACCAAATTGTTTCCTATTAAACATACATTCAAAAGTGTTCCCACCTTCACCAAAACACATTACATATCACTTGTTCCAAAAAAAAAAAGGATAGCGGCTGCATATATCCTTCTTCTAGCCCCTTCTCCCCCGCTCCCACCTAGCTGCTTATTTAAATATATGTTCAACCTCTGGTGCGTAGTTGAATATCATCTGCAGCCCCACTTCAACGACCTCATACAATATAGACCAACCAACCGTTCCCTATGTACAACCCATGCCTTCCATCCTCGATTTTGTGTTACCCACTATCCCCTGTAAACCCAACAATTGCATTACCATCAATATTTCCATGAACCTCATATATATTCATCTCACTTGAACTACATACACAGTTGGGTATGAACAGACCTTAGGGTAATGGGTTCTTGCACGTGAGACGGTTATGGCCAGGTTCAAAACATCGTCCACACTTGTTCTGTCCTGTCCTACGCCTCTTGGGTGCCTACACAAAAAGATTGTTAAAATACAAAACATTGGGGCAGAAGAGAAATGGACAGATACTCAGTCTGATTTCGCTTACTGGAGCACCGCTTGATTCTATTCTTCTCTTTCTATGCCTCCCTAGTCCCCTTCTAGTTTTCGGGTGGATTATGTTGTCGTCTTCCTCTTCTGCCTGGCCTTCCTCGTCAGACAAGTTTGTCACAGGCATCACAATGCCCGCATATATATTGGTCAAGTGTGGCATTTTGTAAACTGGATCAGCCATAGTTGGGATATCAATTCCACACACTCTGGCGACAGCGAGCGCATGACTGCAAGGGAGAAGCAGCTTCTCGAATAACTTACACGTTCAAGTCTTGTGGAATAGGTTCACCGTGTAAGTGACTCCATGCTTCGTGTTAACTTGGAATACCCAATCACTTGCCGGAATAACAACATGGCTGGTCGAGTCATCTAGATGTTTCATAATCATGTTCTCAACCTCTGGTGTCAACACCGATTCCACCTTTGCAGCTTTTGCCCTCTTCCAACAGAACCACTGCATCAACATCATTCGTATCGTCTCAACCATTGACACTATTGGGAACTGCAGAGCTTTAGCCAGAGTTGAATTCAGTGTCTCCGCTACATTGGTTGTCGAAACGTTGTATCGTATACCGTATGAGTACGTTGTCGTCCAATGCGATAGACCAATCTCCCTTAGGTACTGGGCACAGCCCGGGCTACGCTTCTCTATTTCTGAAAACCAGTAACGAAAAGACCCAACTGAATAAGCTCGCGCTGCTCTGGATACTAGATACCCCAGTCCCTTGCCCTTAAAATGACACCTAACATTCCGGTACAGGTGCACACTGCATGCCCCATGCTGAGCCAGCGGGTAAACTGTTTCGATTGCAGCGTAAATGGCAGAATGCCTGTCTGATATAATCATCAGATTTGGGGAATCTGGGACGATCGTGCTAAGCTGAGCAAGAAACCATGTCCAGGCTGGCTGGTTCTCCCCGTCAACAACCCCAAACCCTAATGGAAAGACCTGAAAATTTCCATCCTGAAGACTCGCTGTCATGCAGCCTTGGAACTTTAACTTAATAGTTGTCCCATCAATAGTTATGACTTGCCTCAAATATGGTAAGGTAGCAATTGATGCTCCGAGTGAGAAGTATAGATACTTGAACCTCCTCTCACCAGTGGTTGTCATTACACACTCCAACTTGTACACTGTCCCCGAATTTGCCTTTTTTAGAAGCTTCATATACCCGTTTAACAATTTATAACTTGCCTCCTCACTCCCACGTACATTCTCTATTGCCTTCTCCTTCGCATACCAAGCTTTCATGTACGTTACCGAGACCCGCAGTTCATCACGTACTATCTCTGGAATTTCCACAGCTCGTGGACCTGACTTCCCATTCGCATATTTTGCCTTCAGAACACGACCAATAACTTTCGCGGATGCTTTACTTCCATACTGTGCCCTTATAGTAACATCGCACGTATGCGATAAATTCATCGTCTTAATTTCTATGTTCTCAGAGTGTCCACCAAGTACAGTGGCAAAGACTCTCCATTTACAGTTCTTATCAACACACCGAACAATAACCCTCTCTTTGTCCGACTTCTGCACCCTGAAAGTGAACAACCTTTTAATGGCGTGCATGGCCAACACGTATTGGATCTCTGTTTTGTCTTTAAAATGTCTCCCGATGTATAACGCGTCGTCTGTTTCGTCAAAATCCTCCTGCGGAGCTTGTCCCGTTAGGACATATCCATCATCAAACACTCTTGGGGCATCTTTTGTGGGGAGTACATTGCCTTCCCTTATGTCTGAATACAGGTTGGTGAGTGTGCAGTGTACATCATATGCAGGCTGCTCCTCATCAAAGTCCTCACTCTCCTCGCCATCATAGCCCCCACCTTGTCCTCCTACCTGAGTCTCCTGATTTGGATGAGAAGATTCCCCCACATACTGTCTGCTCCCTTCCTCGTCACCACCCCCATATCCGGGCTGAACAGATGGAACAACTCCACCACTACTGTCGGATGTCACTTGGTCGTTCAACTCCGGTATAACCGCGTCACTAGCCCTTCTCTCGCACCCAGCGTTGGGATGTTCCCATCTATTGTCCTCCTCCTCTCTTCTGTAGAAGTCCTAACAGAAGTTTGTTCCGCATCCCTCATCACTAGTATGTCCATCCCCCAAATTCACATAATCATTAGTGTCTTCACTCTCGGTTTCAAAGTGAAGACATTTACCTTTTCCTCAAAACTTCTTTCCCCCGTTCATCTGCAGTTCCATCATCTGTTTCACTATCCACTATAATTGCCTTATCTTTTCCTCTCTGTTGCGTCATGTTTCCACCGGCTCTCACAGCACTGCCGCATACACTGCCCACCTGGTGTTGGCGACATGCCCGCAGGTGAACTTGGTGTGGATGCACTAAGCCATATAGCCCCAAAGTCCCAGCTACTCCTGCTTCCCTCTCCTGCAACCACCCCAGCACGGCTTACGCTTCCAAACGGCGGCTCATGTCCCACTAGTAGTGGGGAACTCGAAAAGCTGACAAATAGGGTAAGCCACTTTCTGCCATCCTTTGCTTTCAGAAATGATGCCAACCCAGATTCGCTTTTGATACAAACAGGTGATGCTTGGCTAGTTGGAAACACGCTGAGCTCGTTTGGCATCCAGAAAGTCAGATTCGCTTCTATATGTGGGTCAGTCAACACAAACTCCGTTCTAATATGTGTCTGGAGTCTTGTGTAAGACAGATTTGGGTACAACATTATTGTCTGTGCCATTACGTTCTTCTCAACCGTGAAATTCCATTCACCATTATCCCCACATTCCCATTCACCAACAACTACAAGTACCGGGTCTCCCATAACCTGCACACACAAGCCATCACACTCACTCAGTCCTGTACACAGATACAACTGCAAAGACTTACATAATATACGTATATAATCAGCGAAAGACAAGTCATATAGTGTGACAAGATTTCAACATCACAACATCCAAACAACCACTACAAGAAAACAGGCAGATTCTCACTACAATTTGCGACTACAAAATGTAGTTGC